>ARYC01000867.1:0-38601 GCA_000711775.1 Oxytricha trifallax | reverse complement strand
CTCGCTGAACACGAATATAAAATCAGAATTAATTTGTCTTCAAAGCGCGCAAAGATACAGCCATTTTAAGCTTTATTATAAGAACTGATGAGTGATTGTGTTAAACATCGATTTTCAGGGTATTCAAGGCAGCGGGAGAGGGTCAAGGAAATTCATGAGATGACCTGGAATTAAGCAAATCCACTAAATTTGGGCTCCTGATCAAGAGTGTGACACCGGAACACCAAATATATAGTCATTTTCAAAAGTTATAGGGGGGTCAATTTGTCCATTTTTTGATTTATAAAATTTGGCCCATGAGCCGAACCTTTCCCCGGCAAAACTCAACTTGCAATATATATTTCCCAAAAACTCCCAAAAATATCAATTCTGGTCATTAAGACCTCGCTGAACACGAATATAAAATCAGAATTTATTTATCTTAAAAACGCGCATAGATACAGCCATTTTAAGTTTTATTATAAGAACTGATGAGTGAGTCTGTTAAACATCGATTTTAAGGGTTTTCAAGGCAGCGGGAGAGGGTCAAGGAAATTCATGAGATGACCTGGAATTAAGCAAATCCACTAAATTTGGGCTCCTGATCAAGAGTGTGACACCGGAGCACCAGATATATAGTAATTTTCAAAAGTTATACGGGGTCAATTTGTCCATTTTTTGATTTTTAAAATTTGGCCCAGGAGCCGAACCTTTCCCCGGCAAAACTCAACTTGCAATTTATATTTCCCAAAAACTCCCGAAATATCAATTCTGGTCATTTAGACCTCGCTGAACACGAATATAAAATCAGAAATAATTTATCTTAAAAACGCGCAGAGATACAGCCAATTCAAGTTTTATTATAAGAACTGATGAGTGAGTGTGTTAAACATCGATTTTTAGGGTTTTCAAAGGCAGCGGGAGAGGGTCAAGGAAATTCTGGAGATGACCTGGAATTAAGCAAATCCACTAAATTTGGGCTCCTGATCAAGAGTGTGACACTGGAACACCAAATATATAGTCATTTTCAAAAGTTATAGGGGGGTCAATTTGTCCATTTTTTGATCTTTAAAATTTGGCCCAGGAGCCGAACCTTTCCCCGGCAAAACTCAACTTGCAATTTATATTTCCCAAAAACTCCCAAAAATATCAATTCTGGTCATTTACACCTCGCTGAACACGAATATAAAATCAGAATTAATTTATCTTCAAAACGCGCATAGATACAGCCATTTTAAGTTTTATTATAAGAACTGATGAGTGAGTCTGTTAAACATCGATTTTAAGGGTTTTCAAGGCAGCGGGAGAGGGTCAAGGAAATTCATGAGATGACCTGGAATTAAGCAAATCCACTAAATTTGGGCTCCTGATCAAGAGTGCGAACACCGGAACACCAAATATATAGTCATTTTCAAAAGTTATAGGGGGGTCAATTTGTCCATTTTTTGATTTATAAAATTTGGCCCATGAGCCGAACCTTTCCCCGGCAAAACTCAACTTGCAATATATATTTCCCAAAAACTCCCAAAAATATCAATTCTGGTCATTAAGACCTCGCTGAACACGAATATAAAATCAGAATTTATTTATCTTAAAACGCGCAAAGATACAGCCATTTTAAGTTTTATTATAAGAACTGATGAGTGAGTGTGTTAAACATCGATTTTAAGGGTTTTCAAGGCAGCGGGAGAGGGTCAAGGAAATTCATGAGATGACCTGGAATTAAGCAAATCCACTAAATTTGGGCTCCTGATCAAGAGTGTGACACCGGAGCACCAGATATATAGTAATTTTCAAAAGTTATACGGGGTCAATTTGTCCATTTTTTGATTTTTAAAATTTGGCCCAGGAGCCGAACCTTTCCCCGGCAAAACTCAACTTGCAATTTATATTTCCCAATAACTCCTGAAAATATCAATTCTGGTCATTTAGACCTCGCTGAACACGAATATAAAATCAGAATTAATTTGTCTTCAAAGCGCGCAAAGATACAGCCATTTTAAGCTTTATTATAAGAACTGATGAGTGATTGTGTTAAACATCGATTTTCAGGGTATTCAAGGCAGCGGGAGAGGGTCAAGGAAATTCATGAGATGACCTGGAATTAAGCAAATCCACTAAATTTGGGCTCCTGATCAAGAGTGTAACACCGGAACACCAAATATATAGTCATTTTCAAAAGTTATAGGGGGGTCAATTTGTCCATTTTTTGATTTTTAAAATTTGGCCCAGGAGCCGAACCTTTCCCCGGCAAAACTCAACTTGCAATTTATATTTCCCAAAAACTCCCGAAATATCAATTCTGGTCATTTAGACCTCGCTGAACACGAATATAAAATCAGAAATAATTTATCTTAAAAACGCGCAGAGATACAGCCAATTCAAGTTTTATTATAAGAACTGATGAGTGAGTGTGTTAAACATCGATTTTTAGGGTTTTCAAGGCAGCGGGAGAGGGTCAAGGAAATTCATGAGATGAACTGGAATTAAGCAAATCTACTAAATTTGGGCTCCTCATCAAGAGTGTAACACCGGAACACCAGATATATAGTCATTTTCAAAAGTTATTGGGGGGTCAATTTGTCCATTTTTTGATTTTTTAAATTTGGCCCAGGAAGCCGAACCTTTCCCCGGCAAAACTCAACTTGCAATTTATATTTCCCAAAAACTCCCAAAAATATCAATTCTGGTCATTTACACCTCGCTGAACACGAATATAAAATCAGAATTAATTTATCTTCAAAACGCGCATAGATACAGCCATTTTAAGTTTTATTATAAGAACTGATGAGTGAGTCTGTTAAACATCGATTTTAAGGGTTTTCAAGGCAGCGGGAGAGGGTCAAGGAAATTCATGAGATGACCTGGAAATTAAGCAAATCCACTAAATTTGGGCTCCTGATCAAGAGTGTGACACGGGAACACCAGATATATAGTCATTTTCAAAAGTTATAAGGGGGTCAATATGTCCATTTTTTGATTTTTATAAATTGGCCCAGGAGCCGAACCCTTCCCCGGCAAAACTCAACTTGCAATTTATATTTCCCAACACCTCCCGAAAATATCAATTCTGGTCATTTAGACCTCGCTGAACACGAATATAAAATCAGAATTTATTTATCTTCAAGACGCGCAAAGATACAGCCATTTTAAGTTTTATTATAAGAACTGATGAGTGAGTCTGTTAAACATCGATTTTAAGGGTTTTCAAGGCAGCGGGAGAGGGTCAAGGAAATTCATGAGATGACCTGGAATTAAGCAAATCCACTAAATTTTGGGCTCCTGAACAAGAGTGTGACACTGGAACACCAAATATATAGTCATTTTCAAAAGTTATAGGGGGGTCAATTTGTCCATTTTTTTATTTTAAAATTTGGCCCAGGAGCCGAACCTTTCCCCGGCAAAACTCAACTTGCAATTTATATTTCCCAAAAACTCCCGAAATATCAATTCTGGTCATTTAGACCTCGCTGAACACGAATATAAAATCAGAAATAATTTATCTTAAAAACGCGCAGAGATACAGCCAATTCAAGTTTTATTATAAGAACTGATGAGTGAGTGTGTTAAACATCGATTTTTAGGGTTTTCAAGGCAGCGGGAGAGGGTCACGGAAATTCATGAGATGACCTGGAATTAAGCAAATCCACTAAATTTGGGCTCCTGATCAAGAGTGTGACACCGGAACACCAATTATATAGTCATTTTCAAAAGTTATAGCGGGGTCAATTTGTCCATTTTTTGATTTTTAAAATTTGGCCCAGGAGCCGAACCTTTCCCCGGCAAAACTCAACTTGCAATTTATATTTCCCAAAAACTCCCGAATATATCAATTCTGGTCATTTAAACCTCGTTGAACACGAATATAAAATCAGAATTAATTTATCTTCAAAACGCGCAAAGATACAGCCACTTTAAGTTTTATTATAAGAACTGATGAGTGAGTGTGTTAAACATCGATTTTTAGGGTTTTCAAGGCTGCGGGAGAGGGTCAAGGAAATTCTTGAGGTGACCTGGAATTAAGCAAATCCACTAAATTTGGGCTCCTGATCAAGAGTGTGACACTGGAACACCAAATATATAGTCATTTTCAAAAGTTATAGGGGGGTCAATTTGTCCATTTTTTGCTTTTTAAAATTTGGCCCAGGAGCCGAACCTTTCCCCGGCAAAACTCAACTTGCAATTTATATTTTCCCAATAACTCCTGAAAATATCAATTCTGGTCATTTAGACCTCGCTGAACACGAATATAAAATCAGAATTAATTTGTCTTCAAAGCGCGCAAAGATACAGCCATTTTAAGCTTTATTATAAGAACTGATGAGTGATTGTGTTAAACATCGATTTTCAGGGTTTTCAAGGCAGCGGGAGAGGGTCAAGGAAATTCATGAGATGACCTGGAATTAAGCAAATCCACTAAATTTGGGCTCCTGATCAAGAGTGTGACACTGGAACACCAAATATATAGTCATTTTCAAAAGTTATAGGGGGGTCAATTTGTCCATTTTTTTATTTTTAAAATTTGGCCCAGGAGCCGAACCTTTCCCCGGCAAAACTCAACTTGCAATTTATATTTCCCAAAAACTCCCAAAAATATCAATTCTGGTCATTTAGACCTCGCTGAACACGAATATAAAATCAGAATTAATTTATCTTCAAAACGCGCAAAGATACAGCCATTTTAAGTTTTATTATAAGAACTGATGAGTGAGTGTGTTAAACATCGATTTTAAGGGTTTTCAAGGCAGCGGGAGAGGGTCAAGGAAATTCATGAGATGACCTGGAATTAAGCAAATCCACTAAATTTGGGCTCCTGATCAAGAGTGTGACACCGGAACACCAGATATATAGTCATTTTCAAAAGTTATAGGGGGGTCAATTTGTCCATTTTTTGATTTTTAAAATTTGGCCCAGGAGCCGAACCTTTCCCCGGCAAAACTCAACTTGCAATTTATATTTCCCAAAAACTCCCAAAAATATCAATTCTGGTCATTTAGACCTCGCTGAACACGAATATAAAATCAGAATTAATTTATCTTCAAAACGCGCAGAGATACAGCCATTTGAAGTTTTATTATAAGAACTGATGAGTGAGTGTGTTAAACATCGATTTTTAGGGTTTTCAAGGCAGCGGGAGAGGGTCAAGGAAATTCATGAGTTGACCTGGAATTAAGCAAATCCACTAAATTTGGGCTCCTGATCAAGAGTGTAACACCGGAACACCAGATATATAGTCATTTTCAAAAGTTATAGGGGGGTCAATTTGTCCATTTTTTGATTTTTTAAAATTTGGCTCAGGAGCCGAACCTTTCCCCGGCAATACTCAACTTGCAATTTACATTTCCCAAAAACTCCCAAAAATATCAATTCTGGTCATTTAGACCTCGCTGAACACGAATATAAAATCAGAATTAATTTATCTTCAAAACGCGCAAAGATACAGCCACTTTAAGTTTTATTATAAGAACTGATGAGTGAGTGTGTTAAACATCGATTTTTAGGGTTTTCAAGGCTGCGGGAGAGGGTCAAGGAAATTCTTGAGGTGACCTGGAATTAAGCAAATCCACTAAATTTGGGCTCCTGATCAAGAGTGTGACACTGGAACACCAGATATATAGTCATTTTCAAAAGTTATAGGGGGGTCAATTTGTCCATTTTTTTATTTTTTAAATTTGGCCCAGGAGCCGAACCTTTCCCCGGCAAAACTCAACTTGCAATTTATATTTCCCAAAAACTCCCAAAAATATCAATTCTGGTCATTTAGACCTCGCTGAACACGAATATAAAATCAGAATTAATTTATCTTCAAAACGCGCAAAGATACAGCCATTTTAAGTTTTATTATAAGAACTGATGAGTGAGTCTGTTAAACATCGATTTTAAGGGTTTTCAAGGCAGTGGGAGAGGGTCAAGGAAATTCATGAGATGACCTGGAATTAAGCAAATCCACTAAATTTGGGCTCCTGATCAAGAGTGTGACACTGGAACACCAGATATATAGTCATTTTCAAAAGTTATAGGGGGGTCAATTTGTCCATTTTTTGATTTTTAAAATTTGGCCCAGGAGCCGAACCTTTCCCCGGCAAAACTCAACTTGCAATTTATATTTCCCAAAAACTCCCAAAAATATCAATTCTGGTCATTTACACCTCGCTGAACACGAATATAAAATCAGAATTAATTTATCTTCAAAACGCGCATAGATACAGCCATTTTAAGTTTTATTATAAGAACTGATGAGTGAGTCTGTTAAACATCGATTTTAAGGGTTTTCAAGGCAGCGGGAGAGGGTCAAGGAAATTCATGAGATGACCTGGAATTAAGCAAATCCACTAAATTTGGGCTCCTGATCAAGAGTGTAACACCGGAACACCAGATATATAGTCATTTTCAAAAGTTATAGGGGGGTCAATTTGTCCATTTTTTGATTTTTAAAATTTGGCCCAGGAGCCGAACCTTTCCCCGGCAAAACTCAACTTGCAATTTATATTTCCCAAAAACTCCCGAAAATATCAATTCTGGTCATTTACACCTCGCTGAACACGAATATAAAATCAGAATTAATTTATCTTCAAAACGCGCATAGATACAGCCATTTTAAGTTTTATTATAAGAACTGATGAGTGAGTCTGTTAAACATCGATTTTAAGGGTTTTCAAGGCAGCGGGAGAGGGTCAAGGAAATTCATGAGATGACCTGGAATTAAGCAAATCCACTAAATTTGGGCTCCTGATCAAGAGTGTGACACCGGAACACCAGATATATAGTCATTTTCAAAAGTTATAGGGGGGTCAATTTGTCCATTTTTTGATTTTTAAAATTTGGCCCAGGAGCCGAACCTTTCCCCGGCAAAACTCAACTTGCAATTTATATTTCCCAAAAACTCCCAAAAATATCAATTCTGGTCATTTAGACCTCGCTGAACACGAATATAAAATCAGAATTAATTTATCTTCAAAACGCGCAAAGATACAGCCATTTTAAGTTTTATTATAAGAACTGATGAGTGAGTGTGTTAAACATCGATTTTTAGGGTTTTCAAGGCAGCGGGAGAGGGTCAAGGAAATTCATGAGATGACCTGGAATTAAGCAAATCCACTAAATTTGGGCTCCTGATCAAGAGTGTGACACCGGAACACCAGATATATAGTCATTTTCAAAAGTTATAGGGGGGTCAATTTGTCCATTTTTTTATTTTTTAAATTTGGCCCAGGAGCCGAACCTTTCCCCGGCAAAACTCAACTTGCAATTTATATTTCCCAAAAACTCCCAAAAATATCAATTCTGGTCATTTAGACCTCGCTGAACACGAATATAAAATCAGAATTTATTTATCTTCAAAACGCGCAAAGATACAGCCATTTTAAGTTTTATTATAAGAACTGATGAGTGAGTGTGTTAAACATCGATTTTAAGGGTTTTCAAGGCAGCGGGAGAGGGTCAAGGAAATTCATGAGATGACCTGGAATTAAGCAAATCCACTAAATTTGGGCTCCTGATCAAGAGTGTGACACCGGAACACCAGATATATAGTCATTTTCAAAAGTTATAGGGGGGTCAATTTGTCCATTTTTTTATTTTTAAAATTTGGCCCAGGAGCCGAACCTTTCCCCGGCAAAACTCAACTTGCAATTTATATTTCCCAAAAACTCCCGAAAATATCAATTCTGGTCATTTAGACCTCGCTGAACACGAATATAAAATCAGAATTAATTTATCTTCAAAACGCGCAAAGATACAGCCAATTAAGTTTTATTATAAGAACTGATGAGTGAGTGTGTTAAACATCGATTTTTAGGGTTTTCAAGGCAGCGGGAGAGGGTCAAGGAAATTCATGAGATGACCTGGAATTAAGCAAATCCACTAAATTTGGGCTCCTGATCAAGAGTGTGACACCGGAACACCAGATATATAGTCATTTTCAAAAGTTATAGGGGGGTCAATTTGTCCATTTTTTGATTTTTAAAATTTGGCCCAGGAGCCGAACCTTTCCCCGGCAAAACTCAACTTGCAATTTATATTTCCCAAAAACTCCCGAAAATATCAATTCTGGTCATTTAGACCTCGCTGAACACGAATATAAAATCAGAATTAATTTATCTTCAAAACGCGCAGAGATACAGCCAATTTAAGTTTTATTATAAGAACTGATGAGTGAGTGTGTTAAACATCGATTTTTAGGGTTTTCAAGGCAGCGGGAGAGGGTCAAGGAAATTCATGAGATGACCTGGAATTAAGCAAATCCACTAAATTTGGGCTCCTGATCAAGAGTGTGACACCGGAACACCAGATATATAGTCATTTTCAAAAGTTATAGGGGGGTCAATTTGTCCATTTTTTTATTTTTTAAATTTGGCCCAGGTGCTTAAACTTCACTAAAACTACTAATATTTATTTTTTTAAATCCTACTTAAACCCTATTAAAACCCTTTTAAAGTATGCACTTTAAAGTTTTTTTATTAATCAAAATTCAATCAAATTTCTGAAAGGTTTTTGGTGTTTTATTCTTTTTCAATAAATTGTAATGTTATTATTGCACTTATAAATATTTAGGAATTTTTATACGAAATTTAATTATTACCTATATTTTTTTAAAATTAAGTTTTAAATTTAGATTCATTTTCTTTTATTAATGCATAAATATTTTTTTATTGATATTTTGCATTATATTAATCTTCTTGTTTTCCATTTACAAAAAAATATAATCTCTTAAATATTATTTTTTTTTTTATTAAATTTCTAAAGCTTTATCAGTATTTTTTTCCATTTAATTTTTTTTAATAAATCAGGAATACATCATTATTAAATCATATGTTTTCGTTTAATTTTTTAATTCTTACCCAATTTTTAACAAATTTATGTTATAGCCAGAGAGCAACACTTTAAACATTGACTCTTATGTTTTTAATCTTAATTTATCTACATTTAAGACGGTTTGTATATTTATTTTTATTAGATTATTTAAGTTATTTTAAAGTTAATATTAACATATTACTTCATTTATTTATTTATTTGTTTGTTTGTATTTATTATTATTATTATTAATTAGGTGATATATACTTTTTAGTTATTGACTTTTAATCTTATTGATATTATTCAAAATTGAATTAGTTATGCTGGTATTCAATGCTATTTCTCTCATTTTTTGTTATAGACTTGCTTGTTTCTAAATTCCCTATATTCTTCAAAATTATTCTTTGAGTGTTTTGGGGTCTGATCTAGATGAACTTTTCTCCAGAGTCATTTTAGAATCAATCTAATTTAGCTCTCGATAATTATATAATCTTGTTGTTTTACTTTAAATTTATTATCAACTATATATGAAATGAAGTTTCCTTCATAAATATTTATAAATATAGTGGTGCTCAGAGATACATTTTTTAAATGTTAGACTTAGCTTAAGTGGGAGAGTGAAGTATTGAAGCTAGATGATTCGTCTTTTACAGTTTGTTATAAGTATTGAATTTCATGATTGTCTTCTTTATAAATACAATTCTTGGAGTTTTAAATAAATGATTACTAGATTTATATGAGAATTTCATAGTTGTTTGATCTATAAAACAGTATCATTGATAAAATATTGATAAAAAATACAGTTGATTGAATTAAATCTATTGCCTTAAATTTTAAGGAATTCAAAGTATTAATTCCCAGAAAATGAAAATTGATCTATTCCTTTTTCACTTATATTTTAATGGTTCTTTGAGATTTGCTAATAAACTCACTCTATATTTTATTTTAAATATCAATGACATATAATTTTATATTTTTTTACTATACCAAATTAATATTAATGTGAATATAAGAATTAAATGAAAACTTTGGTATCTAAATCAGATTATGGTTAAAATTTCTATCACTATATTTTATGTCTTCATCTTTTGAATAAATTCCAACACAATCATTCTTAGTTCAAATATCGAACTCTTAAATAAAATATAATTGGTCTTTATATTTTAATTAATATTTATATTACATTATCTTAAAATTATCAAATTTCTAAAATCTACGGAGATAACTATTAACTTAGAGAATTGAAAATTACATGTTTTTTATATAATTAAAATTATTATCTTTTCATTGCTAATAAATGCATCATACTTATACATTTATTAAATATATACAATAGTATATAGTCTAAGAGCATCTGTTCTCCAAGAAAGATTAGCATCATAACTTTCAGAGAAAGGAAAAGATGGCAAAACAAACATAAGAAATAGTAGATAAACCCAGGCATAGGATGACAAAGATCAACTCAAGAAGATAAACAACCTAGAAGAAAATTAAGGTAAATAGCAAATTATTAAGGAACAGAACGATGATAAGTGACTAGTGGAGCATCGCGATAATATATATTTTCCGAAAGGAAATTGATTCTCATTAATTTGTACTTTTTGGTAATTATGGACTAGTTATTCATTTTGATTTTTAATACTATATAATTTTCTCATACTATTTAATCAAAGTGATAATTATCAAAATTTTCATAGGTACATGTAATATTAACTGCATCATTTAATAACAACAAATTAATCAACTTTATAGATTTGAGATATATTAATTTCTTAGAAATATTTGAACCTTTATTTAAAAATAAAACAATAAATTAAATAAGATGATATTTAAATACTTTTAACTAAAAATAGCTTATGGATAAGTATGAATATATTTGATTGTATCTTTTTAATCATCATGTTATCCCTTTATTCTTAACTGTTAAATTTATTTATGAGGGGCGCTATTCTTATCAAGAACTTTGCCTCTATACTTAAAATATAATTTTAAACTTTTTCGGGAAAATTTACAAAATACTATAATAATTAATTGCAATTTATGATAATTAAAAGACTTCAAGATTGTTATATATTAATAGAGGTAAAGTTTGCCAGATTTTAAACTTAATTAATTATTTTTAATGAATTTATATTAGCTTTAAAGTTCAAAATGAAATATTAATTATAATAACATCAAAAGAGCTCGAAAAAATATGAATCATTAGGTGATTAATTACTTCAAATACAGCTCTTAAAATTAAGAAGCAAGATTTTAAAAATAAATATAATCGAATGTAATATATACTTAAAAGAAATTTATAAAAATAGTCATAAATATGTTTTTTATCATGTATAAAATAAACCTCGAAAAAATAATAAAAAATTAAATTTTTAAAGTTTTTCAAGTTATCTAAAGATCGAAAATTTGAATAAAATACATTTAATTCATGATTCTATGTAGTTTTTATCTCAGTTTTTTAATTCACAAATTATCATTTGCCATCGCTAATTTTACAATATAGATGTTTGAATGTCAACGGTGCTCAAAATATCAATCAACATAAATTATTTTTAAAAGTTGACTAAGCTAATGAGCATTTTTGTTCCTTTTATATTATAATTTAGAATATTTATTTTTATATTAATTTATTTATTTCAATTATTCTATTAGCTGTTTAAGCAGTATAAAAAGTTGCAGAACTTGATTAATACTGAGTATCGCAAAGAATCAAGAGCAGTGGAAGTTTTTGATTAAAAAAAGAAAAGTGGGAAGCTTGGCATTGATTCAGAAATACCAGGAACACATCAACATGATTATAACGGAGATAATGGGAAAGAACTACAGAACTGACAAGATTGTCGTCAAGCCCGAGACAAGCAAGTTGCAGATCTAAAGGATTGTGGAATGATGTCAATTCTTACAACAAACCACCAAGTTTTGGAGCTAGTGGAAGAACCTATATTCCAGATCATAGCGAAAGACTGGATAAAAATGTAGAGATACTACCTATTGTTCAACCTGGAGGTAGGTCTAATGAAATTGAAGATTTAGTAAAATTATTTAGATTTGCCAGAGAATTATTAAATATATAAAAAATAGAAATATATTATATTTGAGTTTTATTTATATTTAGCAACAGCTATGCTTGTTAGAGTATTAAAAGTGAGTAATTTATATTAGCATTATATGAACTTACAATTTAATAAAAAATCTTTCCAGTTTTAATAAAAAAACTTATAATATTGTTAAATAAATTATTATCTAATCATAAGTATAATATAAAGTAATAAGCAATATTTATTTGATAAAAAATTATTAGAAAACATACTAACATGAGTTATATATATATATATGATAGT
Source organism: Oxytricha trifallax (assembly GCA_000711775.1). Classification (NCBI taxonomy): domain Eukaryota; phylum Ciliophora; class Spirotrichea; order Sporadotrichida; family Oxytrichidae; genus Oxytricha; species Oxytricha trifallax. Next base: position 26,488 of record ARYC01000867.1, on the reverse strand, counting down.
ATATTTATTTAAAAAATAGTTTATTTAATATTACGAGCTAACGCAAAATTAAATCTTTTTTTTAGTTAGCTCGTAAACATAATTTATCTTATTCTAATATTAAAAATAATGATAAATTTTTGATTATTAATATACAACTTGTAAATTTTTGAATATTTACTAATTGGGAAGCCGGGAAATACGGTCGAGGAAAAAATGGTAGAGATAATCAGAGAGAAAAAACGAAATGCTATGGTAGGCAGAGCTAGTAGAAATCGGAACCCAGAATACGAACATGCACTCACAGATCGACAAATGAGACGAGTTAGTTCTGAAGAAAGGAGCTCAGATGCAAATTGAGCTAATCCGTTAAGAGTAAGATGGGAAATTCAGTGAAATAAATGAGAAAGGAACGGAAGTAGGGGAATACTTATTCATACAGTCAGTATCTAATGTGTGTAAAATGCAGATACAACTGTAGCAGCTGGAAAACCTAAAATAGGCTAAACTCCATCCAGGAATGAACTTAAGATTTCAGGGAGGAGAGCAGAATTAGACACGAAAGACAAGAGATAAGAGGAAAAGAATATATTAAAACTGATGTGATGACCAACTACAGTACCTGAAAGTGGAGGATGGAGCAGATTAACAAGATAAGATAAACTGAAAATTCATATTGTCAAGACGATATTTATATGGTACTGTTTAATAAATGCTCATTTATTTTATCATTAGTTATTCTATCTCACTCTATTTTACTTTGTTTATTTTACATAACATTAAATAATTCAGGTAAAATATTATTCACATGATTATATATATGGAATTGACTATCAATTGAAAATTAGAAAATTATTATGTAATATAATCTAAATAGAAAACAATAGTATACATTTTATAATAATTGTAATTTTTATACTATGTCCATATTAAACATAATTAATAGTCGCTTGATTTGTTTGAGATTTGTAATTTTAAGGATTTTTTCAATTATTTTCATAATTTATTAATATGCTTTATGTTCATGTTACTATCCTTAAATTATGAGTATTTTTTATCACAATTGTTGAATAGACATACAGTATGATGTTAATGCAAATAAATTAATAATTTAACTTTTAAATTATATAACAATGCGAGCACTTATACCTCTTCTCAGTTATTGATTAATCTAAAGTCACATTTTTTATCAATTAAATTCTCATTTATTATATTTAGTTTTTATGATAACTCGCGTGACGTTTTATTCAAGTCGAATACGAAAGAATTAATCTAAATATTACTAAAGTGATCATCTTATATATGATATTTTTATAAATATTACACTTTTTATCTTTGACTCAAGAATAAAAACGTCAATTAAATTGAAACTACTTTGAATTGTATTCTTATTTTTAATTTAAACAGAACTTTAATATACTTTTATCAAGCTTCAATGATATTAATTTTTTGTAGAGGCTTTAACTAACTTCAAAACTAAATATATTAATATTTTTATTTGTTTTTAAGACGAAGACACAATATTAGTAAATAATATAGTGAATCATCCATTAGAAATAGCTAAATATTTATTATTCATACTTATACAAATCTAATACATTATAATTACCAAGTTCGGTGACGATAATAAATTTAGCTAGTGAATGTGTTATCATAATTACTTATCAGTTGCAATATCAAGGCATCGTCAACGTATGCAGCAGTAACAATTTCGAATAGGATTAACTGGCATATGTGCTTAGTAGTTACTTTTATTCAAATTTATTGATAATATATTTAATAATTTAATATGGTATAGTTCTAATATTATGATGAAGTAGTTAATACAAAGTTAATATTCAAACTCAATAGTATATAATAAGTTTAATATATCTATTTCAAAAACTATGATATTGCTATTAAGAACATTTATAGTATTTAAACGACGCCTTTGTGATAGAATTTATTGATGATATATACTAAACAAATAAATTAGAATTTAAGGAAAACTTTGAACATAATAATAAATGAAATAACGACAGTATTAAGAGAAACAAAATTGCTATAAATAATAATATATAGATAAATTATTATGAATTAAACTAGAAATTTGATAAAGAATTTATTAAAGTCATTAATTATTTAGTAGTATGAAGATTGGGACATATTATATTTATAATCAACTGTAAATATCTTTAGAATTTGAATAGCTGCTTAATTTCATTTCTATGATTAAAATATATCTGTTTGAATATCATTTATTTTCGTAAAATCTGAATTTAAATGTTTACTTAGCTATAAATTCTTTTTCTGTTTTTTTCACTTTCTCATCTGATAATAAGCATTGTAATTGCTTTAAATTATTGCCATTTAGAAAGTATTTTATTATTAATAATCACTATTCATTTTTAAATTTCATGAACAGTTTTATATGAATATATTACATGTAAAAGCTATGATTAGTGTATTTAATCATATAAATTGTATTTTAATTGTATTCTTTTCAAATGATATGATTACATTTAAAAACTGATTACTTCTTCTTTTTTATATAAATTCTTCATCTTGCTTATTGCTAACATGAAAAATTAACAGGGATTATCAAGTATTCTTGTAAGAAATACTCTAATGAAACAATTGAGTATTTACTACTTATAATAATACCAAAATATTGATGATAATAAGTAATTTCTATAAACAATGGTGATTAAAATATCTATTTTTATTTCCCTTTTGGTGGCCATTGATTCACTCTTAATAGAACTTACTATATTAATAGATTCTTTAATAATATTGCTCGAAGTATTAGTGAATCTTCGTTCAAATAATAATTGTGATTTAATTGTTTTAAGTAAATTAGTGTTTTTCTTATCATGAAATATAGCGTATTTATTAAACAATCGTTAAATAAAATGTATGAAATAATAACGAATATTACTTTCATAGTCTTAATTTGTTGAATAAATAGCAGCTTTCTAAATTTAGTTAATGTATAAATGAATTAGAGTATCACGATTAAAGTCATTACTTGTAAATAATTTCAAATTTATAAGTGAAACTTTGTATTTGCACAAGTAGAGAATTTAAAATTGTTTTGTAAGCAATTAATTAAATCAATAATATTCCTTTAAAATATAATGAATATTTTAATACTTCAATTTTATATTCGTGAATACTTGCCAATTTCTAAACTATTAAGAACTAGATAATTATAATTTTTAGCAAATTCGATAAAGCTGGCTCTTAAATATTACTTTTAATTAAGATTATAATCTTTGATCATCTTAGTAAATGCTTCGTCATCACGGTTGCATCACGAATTTACTGTTATACATTAAATTATTGCCCTAATTTTCTTTATTTTATTATTAGCTTTCTTCTCAATAAAAGCCTGATTAGTGGATGAGTAATTGGCAAGGAAACTATTTCTGCTACTTTAAATTGATAAGATTCTGTCTAGATTTTCCTTTTATTTTTACTTGTTATAAATGCCATATTAACCGTCATTAATTTGAATTACCTTTAATACATTAATTATAAGAATGATAGTTATTATTAAATAAGTCTATATCTTGAATATTAATATTCTTTAAAATTATTAAATTAATTATTCAATTTACAGTTTATAAAGATAAAAGAATTAAAGCAAATAAAGAATAAAACTTTTTGTGCTACTAACTGAACTTAATCATCTTAAAATTAATAATTAGAGTTATCATAGATACGAACATCTAAATAAATTAAATGTTTGAGTGTCTATTGGAAATAATTTGGCAACTGGCCATTCAATTACACTACTAGCTTTAAAATACTTTAATTAAAACCATAAATAAAAAACCATAACATTTAAAAATTCTAATAATTTATATCTGCATTCACAAATTGCTGACTGAGCTTTCGCAGGATTATAAGGAATGCTTGGACCTCCAGGCATTCGAAACTCTTAAACATAAACTTCCTATAATAGCTAGGGGAATCTTACACCAAAATCCTCAAAAGTTTTTAAAAATAATTAACTATATATTATTGTTTAATAAGCTATATTAACAGAGGATTTATGTTTATCTATTTCAATTCAGGCGATAGCAGATCTCATTAAGACTATTTATATATCATTATAATTAATAACGGAAGTTTGCTATTTTACTTAGTTAATAGTTTAACAAATTAACTCCATTAAAGCAATGAATAGTTTCTGGAATTTTAAGTTGTGGTATTAGGTATAATTCAAATTAATTATATTAATTCAACTTTATATGATAAAGTGTTGATAGAAGAAATGAATTACAATATTTATGATGATGTTGCTTATTTTACTATATTTTATATGAATAAAATTGTGGAATATTTCATTTTATGGTTTGTAGTCTGTAATCATGACAAACAATAAGGAATCCTAATATGTCATAGGAAGCATAGCCAATGCACTTATAAAGATAAATTTGATATGGCTCCTATAAATTAAAATTATTATAGTTGATGATTTATAGAAGAATTGAATAAATAACCTTGCTAGAAAATATAAATAATGAAATTTAATTGAACTGCCTGAATCCTTGTTCCGACCATAATTTTATATAATTACATATTAATGCAAGTATATAGCCAAAATTTTGATTGCATTCATCATATTTCCCCTTTTATATTTAGCTATACAATCTATCATTATTAAGTTTTCTTTATTATAATTAAAATATACTTACATATTTATTAAGTTTAAAAATCTGATCAGTGCAAATGATATTTCAAGCAGATTTATTAATTTTTTAATTTTTTTGATTTTATTTCTATTGAACTTGATACAATACTAATGAAAGTGAATCAGGATATATAAAATAAGCTCATGAATCCAATCTTTAATTCGGAATTTAAGTAAATTTTCGTTATTTATTCAATACTTTCATAATTTTATTTAACTCAAACTTATATCCAACTACTATTATGTAAAGTAACTAAAATTTCAATTTTTCATATAAAAAATAATGAATATGAAGGATGATAGATTAATGTTAATTTAAAATTATATTATTAACTATAATTATTATATTAAATAAGTCCATTCCCCTCATATGATGGGTCCTTAAAAGATTTAGTTTTTTTCTAAATCATAGATAATAATATATTAATTTTCAAATATATCTTGAATTTATCATTATTTTAACTTAAAGGTTGCTTGAGACTTATATTTGGCGGTGCCTATGACTAATTAACTTTTCCTATTAATTATCATCATAAATAATTATAACTGATGATTGAAATGTTATTTAATACTGTCATCTGAATGAATCAATAACTCGTCCATATTCTAATCAAAAGCAATAATATCAGTAATCTCTGAGTCTATATATGAGTTACCATTAACTCTATGGAAATAATTATTTTTCAATGTTTATTTGAATCCGAATTAGCTAGTCTTAATATTCCTTTAATCCACTGCCACTTACTAAACTTCATTAATGAATTTTAATCTTTTATTCGTTTCATAGGAATATGAAATCATCTTCTTATTAAGGTTCCTCTTCTTACTGAATTATATTTTCATTAAAGGAGTTGAAATGGAACAGCAGTAACACTACTATATAAATATTTTATTATAGAAACATCACAATAATATGATGATTTTGATGTTAAAGTATCCTTTACAGTTGTTTTCACTCCTATGGTCTTAGATACTGGTTAGACAATGATGATTAATTATATGGGAGTAGCAAGAGAACTGGTGTTAAAAAGAGATTGATGATGTTAATGCATAGAAGATGCATTTGATATCATAAAAATTTAATATTTAATAATATAATTAATTGATTCTTTAAATTTAAAAACAAAAATAGTCTTAAAATATGGACATAGAATTTAGGAATATTTGACCAAGAAATTAAACATTATGACTTAATATAAGTATTTAAACTTTTATTATTTTAAAAATATTCTTGGAATTATAAATATTATTATTCAAAATTAATTTTATGACATTTTTTGTTAATAAAGATTTAATTATATTTAATTTGAATTTAAGTTCGTCTATCAGTGGTATTTGTGTATCTTTATCATAAGAACTTAAAAACTAAAAAAAAACATTTAGATTATCTAGTATGTATTAAATGCAATTAAATTTGAGTAGAAAATTTATATGAATTACATTATTATCAAAATAAATTATATTTTTAAAAATATATATATCAAAATTATCTCTGTTCATTGAGATTTTGTTTCGCAATTTTATTTGATTCTATTTTTTAATGGGATTAGTTTGACCTTTAAATAAATTATTTTTAATTAAAATAATTTCAAAAATATAATAAATTATAAATCCTTGATAACTTATATAATAGTTACGAATTAACATACTTTTCACGTTGGAAACTTAATATATAATTAATGTCAAATTTGATTTTTTAGATTATTATTAATATTTATTAAAATTAAATTTAATTATAAAAATTTTGGCGAATGTAAATTGCAATTAGTATAAATTAAGTTTAAATTAGCCACATTTGTTGAAACGAATGCCATATTATTTTTAAATATACAGATTAATCAATAAATTTAAGTTTATATTATAATTTGAATAAAGCCAGAAAAAGAACAGAAGTTTAAATTAATATAAAACATTGTCGTAATTTCATGATAAACTTAGAATGAAGCCTGTTCAGAATTCTGAGATAATTATAGCAAAATATATTGTGAGAAGAAGCAGAATAAATTTTAAAGCAAGAGATGTCAAAGATTGAAATGGACCAAAGAAAAGTTTTAACCTAATTTTGAGAAACAGATTACAGTTCATTATTGATAATTAATGAAGTAAAGTTAATAAGTAACAATCAAAGGGTTTTTATTAGTAGGAGAACAGGATAAGATACAATACTATATATATATATATGTACCATTATAATTTTTATATATAATTTATACCAAATCTAATAGAAACTTTAATTAAAGACATTACTCAAATTTAACAATGAAAGAGTCTTCATTATGAAATAAACTTATGACTTAGTAATTGTAACATCAAAATTTAAAAAAAAAGTAGAATAAATAAATTTAAAACTTAACAGAAATTAATTTGATAGTTGATTAGAAACTTTTAGTATTGCATTGAGGAGAAGCTAAAAGATGCTAGGATTGCTTAAGAATTAAATTATAAGGAACTTTAAAAATAATGATGAATATATAAAGTTAAAATTTTATTATGCTAAAAATTTTACAAGTCTCATGTTAAACAAAGATTTATAGATAATAAATATAATGCATGGTATTAAATTCATTCATACTATTTATAAAATTAAGAGATAAGAAAAAAACAACAACAATAAAAAAGCCTTTAAAACTATGAGGAAAGAATAGTTAGATGATAATTAAAATATATTATATCTCATAGAACTAATGTTGATGCCTTAAAACTCATAATACGCTTTATTTAAGTAATTTAAATAGCTATATTTAAATGAAAAATAAGTTATGGTAATCTAGCTCTCACTGAGCTTTTCCTCAAAATTACCTTCGAGTTTAAGCATAAGAGATGTTGGGAACAATTGTCCAATTACCAGCATACCGAAAATCCTTATATTACAGCAAGCATGTTTAAGAAGACTCCTCCACAGACTTAATTATATAAACATCGAAGAAACCGCAACATTAAATAACTAAAAATAGTGTAGAAAAATTAGTAAAAAAAACAAGTAGAACTTACCAAGACATATCCCTAGGTTTAAAAATTATTAAAAAAATCTAGAATAACGTCAGTTAAAATAAAAGAACGTTTAAAAATAAGGGAAATTTAAAATAAATATTAATCTATTGAATGCATTCATAATTTATAATTTGGAAAATAAAGTGAAAAAATAATTAATATAATGCATGTATATTTAAAAATTATGATTAATGTAAAACTTAGAATAAACTGATATTATTTTGATTAATATAAAATAAAAATGGATTAGAGTGGTAATCTCAATATCATGCTATTAAAATAAGTATAACTCCATTAATTTTAATTATCCCATTTAAAAATATTTATTTCAGTCATTAATTCACTTTAAAAAGTTTTTTTTAAGAAAATCATCCATTAATTTGAGATTAAAATGCTATTATTAATAACAATTTTTTATAAAAATTTCTGCTAATATCAAAGCAATATAGATTAACTTTAGAATTTATTTCTTGTATTTCAATAATTATGTTCATAAAATTATAGGATATTACTTAAATAATGAACACATATAAGTTGTTAGATGAAATAGAACAATTTTGAAAAACTTGAAATAACTAATATTGTCAAGATTTAATTACTGACAGTAGACCAAGTATATTTGCAATTTTTTTCTCATATTTCAAGACTATTCGTTTATAAATAAAAATCTTGTATATTATAAATTTATATCAGTTGTATTTTATTAATCTTTTATTTATTCCTAATCTTTTGTATTTTATCAATATTTAGTTAATTAGAATAATTATTATAATAATAAAAATGGAAATGCTTCATCTTCATCATCACCATAGTCACCTTTTAATGACTTATAATAAAAGAGTCTTCTAAATCCCATCACTGTATCTCTTTGATAATCACCTGTGTCTAGTGGGAACTGTGATTTTACCAAGTGTGACCACTAAATATAATAAATTGAAGATTTTAATTTTATAACTAACAATTTATGCAAGTGCTCCATCTCCACATTCTTCTAATAATTGAGAATACTTTTTAATATATAAAGATATGTATTAAATTTACTAATTTCCTTTTTAAAAAATAATAATAGAAATATTTATAATTATGTATGAGTAACTGCATAAAATCATGAGTGATACTGCAACTAAGATAAGCTAATATAGACATAAGACTTATGAGCTATTCTCCATCGGTTAAAAAAGTATAATGTCTTTGAATTTATGGCATCGTAGAGCTGAAGATTCCCCTATTAAAATTAAAATTTTAAATCTACTCTAATTTCTTGAATACCATAGTAAAGCATTTAAAAGAATATAATGATTTCTATTTTAAAGAAATTAAATATATTAGATTTTCGTCTACACTTTCAGAAAGTAAACAATTAAGCGATATGAATCATTCTACTAAAAGTTTCAAATTATAAATTCACTTTTTAGAAATTTTTAATTATAAAAGAGAGCAATCCTAAAATTTTTCTCTTAAATCCAACATAAAACGCTATTTCTATTATGATTATTTTAAATCTCCTCAAAATAGGGTCACTGTCACCTCCCTTCAGCTTGCTTCAAAAGTAGTTGCGGACGAGGTCACCTATCTGCAGGATATTTTTTCAACACAGATTTTGGATATCCCGATTTCACTCCTATAAATCACAACAGTACTTGATAAATGAAAGAAAAGTCTTCTTTCAGGGAGGCTCGCTAATAATTTTTTAATCTCCTCATAAAGGGGTTGATGTCATCTCCCTTCAACTTGCTTCAAAAGTAGTTGCGAACGAGGTCATCTATCTGCAGGTAATTTTTTCAACATACCTTTTGGAAATCACGATTTCACTTCAGTCATCACAATTATGATTAATGTATAAATTTTTTTTAATCACCTTAAGACCGGTCCTTAAGTCTTTTCTTTTTACTCCCACATTCAACACTTATTCTTATAGAGCATAATTAGCACTTTTCTGAATTAGATGGTTAGAATTTTTTTAAATAATTAAGCGAAATGTATTATTCAAATAAAATAAATTCACTTTTTAGAAATCTTCAAATCACCCTTCGACCTTGTCTTCGTTGAGCTGACGATTTACTTATTTAATTGAAAGTTCTAATCATTCATTTTTTAAAAAATTAATAAAAAAACTTTAAAATGATATTAAGTTATTAATTTTCGCAGACTAAGTTATTTCTTATATAATTATCTTATTTTGTTTTATTTAATTCTTCGTTTTCAATTATTAATTTTATTTTATTGATATTAAGTTTTTTATAAAGACTTTATGTAAGTCCATAAATTATCAATTATTTAATAAATGCAAAATCATAAGTAACTATAATTTTTTTAACTTTATTTTTATCAACTTTAATCGAAACATTTTACATATCCTTATCAATAAATATGCATTTAATTTTGCTAAGAAATTGTCTTTAGTCTACAGGGATTATAAATATGCTTTATCTTGAATTCTAAGTTATTATAACTTAATTGAAATCGAGATAATATACAATAAAGAGCATAGTTCTAATTTTTTAAAGAAATTCTTATTTCATTAGGGATATTTAGATAGTTTAATTCAGTCGCATCATATGAAACAAGTATCTAAGAGAGCAAATCAAGAATAATTTTAAAATACATTAATTCACATGAATGTAATTAAAAAATATTAAATATAACTATCACTCATCTTTTGTTAGAATACTTTTATAGAAAACTTATATAAAGTACAAGCCAATTTATAATAATTCTAGTCCTTAAATATCTTCTAGTTATTTATAAAAAAAAATTTATATGATTTATAATTTGCTTTAATTCTAACCTAACATGGATCTCTAGCTTAATACAGAAATGCACTGAACTGACAAACTAAGACCACATTTCAATAAAAATTATAGTAGTTGATTTACTACTAAATTTATAAATTTAATAAGGTTAAGTAAACTCTTTATATAATTCATAATGGAAATTAATTATTGAATTCAGCTAACCCCACTAAAAGTACTAATATTCCAAACAATATACTGCAACTCTTTCACTCATAGTAGCTTATAAAAATGGATCACAGTTCTATCAAGAAAAACACTAGGAAACAAAAATGGAGATCCTTATTTTGCGTAAAAATCTTAATTATTTATCGTTTTACGAAACACATAACTTCCATTGATGAAAAGTTTTATCAGGATAAATCCTGGATCATTTTAGATATAATTCAGACTAAAACTTAATTCTAGACTATGACGTCACAAATTGGGAAGAATATTTATTAATTATGAAAAATAAGAGGAAAACTTTAATTGAAAATGAAAATTAGTTGAATATATAAGTATTAGTATTTACAAAGACAAAAATGGTATCATTGTCAAGCGTTATTATTTCTCCATTCTCCTTCATATATTCTACCATCTTTCCATTCTTCTCGTGTTGTTCCCGTTCTGTTCCCTGGTTCTTCGAGTCTTCTGTCTGTACCTTCCAAAGATCCTAACCAACCTATCGCTTAAATATAAAAATTTTTAGATATGTTTTTTGTAACTTACAAATTTTGTTGAGTAACCAGCATCTTCTGATCAGACATTTTTGACATATTTATTATTATTAAATCAATTATTAATTACTTATATTTTTCTTAAAATAAATCATGAATAGCCTAAGAACATCAAATTCTCACCAGAATCTACGAAGAAAATTATTTTTTACCTGTATAGTTAATTTTATAACCAATTATCTTCAATGTAAGAAACAACTTAAAGAAATATTACTACACAATGATGAAATAATAGACGTCATGAAATAATGGATAGATTCAAATTATTAAAATCAAAAATAGCTGTTAAATAAGTAATTATAAAGCATACTATAGAAGATAAGGTTAGGGAATACTTTAAAAAATGGTAATGTTTCATACTAGAAGGAATCATCATTGCAAGTGAAAATAGTAAGTCACAATGGCGAAATGTGCTCAAATCTAACATCAAAGACTCTTTTAATCTTTCTTTAATCAAAATTCAAAATGATAAAATAGAAGAGTCAAAACTTGAACTCAATAATGTCAAGCAGAATTGCTTTAACAACCAAGTTTCTCGGCCATTATCGTTTATAAATAAGAGATATTTTCCTATTAAAGCACAATAACATTTAGCAAAATAATCAAATAGGAACCTATTTCTTTCACAAATGTTAAAAATCAATACATTTAAACCACAGCAAATAAAATTTCAGAGAAAATATACCACTCATACAAGAATCATAAAAAGCTGCAGCCCACATGTGAACATGAGAAGAAAAAGTAATATTTCCTTAATTATCTAAGGATAATCTCGAAAAATTATCAAACATATTTGGTTTAACAATCTTGTAAACAATGGTATTTACATTTAAAAATATATAATTTGCCCTTAAAAATATAAAATCCTTCGAAAAAAAGAAAATAATATGATCAAGATGATTAGAACCAAGTGATTGATTTTCTTATTCAGGAACTAAATTTAAGAGTTGATTTAAAATCCCTAGACCTGGATACGGAGAGTAAAAGCTTCATGAGAGCTGCTATTGCTAATATTTAATTTGAAAGAAAATTTTTTAAAAAATGTCCTTGATCTTGATAAGTTCAAGAACATTGAATTCTACTTCAAAAATAAAAGATGCTTGTGAACAAAAGAGTACCTTAATTGATTAAAGGACTAGCCCCTTAAATATAATCGTTAGATATAAATGGGTAGTCTCCAGATACTTCAATGTGATCACATTGATGTTAATATTATTTATTATATTTTATTATACGATGACTATATTTCCATACATAAAATAAATTTGTTAAGAATTGTTTATCCTTTATACATGATATAAAAACCAATTAGTGAGATATATTTTTATAAGTATTTATAAGTTAAAAGTAAAAGGAGATATTTTTTAGTATTAAAATATTCGAATAATATAATGAGTAAAAATAATTATTATATAGAAATTAAGTAAAAATTTTTAATGCAATCAAATTGAATTAATGCTAACTATTTATAAAGTCGTAAGGAATATTACAGAAACATTAAATCTATTTTAAAATGGTTGTTTTTGATTTCAATTTCATTCATATTCACAAATATTAATAATAAAATACATTTACTTAGTTTATTAGAAAGAGTTTAATGATGAGTAATTAAATAAAAATGTTAATGGAGGGTAAAAGACCGAATTAAGAAGAATTCAAGGTAAAAACACAAAAGCTAGAATAAAATTAATAAATAATAAGTAATAAAAAAGAATATTTATAATAAAACTGGATTATGTTAATATTTCAAGTCAGAAAATTATATAGACAATTATTAAAAGTCATTTTGTTAAAAGGAAATATTAAATTTAATAATAAAATCAAACTTGACCCAGTATGCCAATAATAATAAAAACCTCCTATTGATAAATGATATTAAATTCTTAAGTTTTTGGAGTTCAATTGACTGCGTCCCCTAAAAATGTTGTTAAAAGAGTAACAATAGCTAAGTAAAAACAAAGAAATGATTTAAAAGGTAAAACCGCCACTTATATTGTCGCTTGAAGAATGACTTAAACAAGATAAAATTTAGAAGGAAAATAATAATTAAATTTAGGGAAATTCTAATTTAACAAATAAAAAATTCTAATTTGCATCTTAAATAGAAAACTTTGAATACCCCGATAACAAAGTTTTATCTCAAAATGTAGAATTGAATTAATTATCAAAATTTTCTAATAAATGTTTTAAATATTTTACATTCTCAAAAATTAAGGAACTCGAAATGTGTTAAATCTAGCATAATATCTTTTAATAATCGAGATAAAAATGTGTGAATGGAAAGTCACAGGTTTCAAAATTAATCTATTGAATTATGGTTACGACCTACTGGTAAGTTAGGAATATAAGGCCGAACAAATTCCAGTGTTTGGAGTTCGAAACCGTGAATGCACTCGGCTATTACGAGATAAGTTCCTCATATGAGAACCTCCCAGAATACTATAGCCAAGTGATAGGGGGTCTCGCCAATCAAAACTTTTACCGTTAATCATATAAGTCGTGTTAAAACTGAATGATATACTTATCCTTGCATCTTGTTGTTGGGTGCATCAAGAATAGGGTTGGAGTTAAGAGATGGGCCGCTAAGATATCTAATTGTACAATATTTTCTGAAGAAAAGCAAGGAAATAATCATGCATAAGACAACTTCAGAAAAGTATCAATCGAAGTTTTCCCCTCAGTAACCCAAACAATTAGTCTTTGCTGAGAAGGGATTTTACCTGAATATAAGCACTTACTAGGAAATAGCAGCTGAAGAATGTGACTAGAGAAAATATACGAAGTAGAGAAAGATCACATGTGACCTACCCAAGGTAATCAGTGAACGTGCATGCACGGTGTAAAGCTAGTCAAGTCCAGTTAATGGGGTAACTTACCTTGGACAGATGAAAGTGGATCAGCAAAAGTTAAAGTATGAATATCTGATTATCCCTATCTGATTAGCAGAATCTCCAGTATTAATTTCCGTACAGCATTAAATTATTGAAATGGATGACAATTTTTAAAATAATATATTTAATCCTTCAATAATCTTTCTATGTAAAATAACCATAGAAAAGTCAATTAGAGAAAATTATCAATATTTGAGCGCCGTGTTTAAATTTAATGAATTTAACATGTTTGCATGGCATAAGGAGATATTTTATCACGTTCCAAAATATAATTATTAATTTGCAAGACATTTTCTAAACATTTATATAAATTAAAAATGAAGTTTTCTTCTGATAGATGCTTCGTTTGTTGATAGCTTTCTCATAATGGTCAAGAGGAATCGAAAAGTAACTTCTCTTGCACACATTCATTTGAGCAGTTCGAAAAATACATTAAATAAATTAACGCATTAAATAATGGTTTAACATCCCATATTTATTTGTAAATTTGGAGGACATTTAAAGATATTATATTTTTGGTAAATAATAGTAATTTCTAGGTGAAATACTTTATGAAGGAGCTAATGCTCGAAGGTACTCTTATTGGGGGGGAAGTTTTCTGCACTCGAGGAAGTTTCCTGCACTTTTTTTTATTTATGTCATATTTAATAAATTTTACATAAATAACAAAATTTAACATTTAATGACTTATTAATATTTAGAGGATATTAATACATCATGTAAGTTGTTCAAGAAAATATAGTCTCACATTATATAGGTATGGAAAGAATAAGATAAATTGAATTAGAATTTCAATAACAATTGGATACAATACTTGGAATTACTATGAGTACAGATAGATCAATATAATGGTTAAGATACAGTATCTAACAAATATCATATGAAATATGTGAGAGTTGTTGGAATCTGAAGAGAGATATTGACTAATTGATTAATAAATTAAGTATAATTATATCAAGTATATAGTCCTGAAGTTGGTTGGTAGTTGTTATAAAGATTAATTTAATAATAAAAAAAGTTTTTTAAAAAAAGATCTGGAAACTTCCCTAAAATTATTTTTTAATCATAAATTGGTGCAGGAAACTTCCCCCCCTCTAATTATATTAAAACTTTTTATTTATTTCATGCTTTTCAATGTCCTAGAATCATAGTTTATTGACTTAATTATATATTATTAGGGATAATTTATATAATAATTTACAAAACCTTATTTAAATTAGATACAAATAATTTAAATTGAATTTAAGAATTAAAAAATAAATATTTAATTTTACTTATCCCTCTATTAAATAGGAACCATTTTTATTTATTTTAAAAAAGTTTACAATTAATTATTTAATTCCCTACAAAAATACAATATTTGTTTAATCTATAAATATTTACAAACTTTGTGATAAAAATAGTGTTTTAATATTAAAATCATACAATAAAAGTAGTTTTATTTTAGAATCTGTAATATAAAATTAATTTGTTTGAATACATCTGATATGAATTATAAACTTTTGTAATTTAAATTTAATTTAAAACATACATTTATATTATATTTTTTGTATTAAATGGTTTTAAATAATTGTCTAAGGAATAGAAATTTGCGATAAATAAAATACTATATAAATCAAACATATATTTTGGTCACTTGCCATTCTTAGCTTAGCAGTTGTATTTTAACTAATCTACTACTCAAGCTAGCATAATCTCATAGCATCTTATGTAAATTTACAATTTGAATTCAATTTCATGATGCTTATCGTCATTTTATACTCAATGAATTTCCTAAATCACCACATATTTGAGATTGATGAGATAACAACATGCTCCAACTGTATTGATTGTGAAATTCTCATTTTTAAACCCTTAGTCAATTAATATTGGCTAGATAATTTTTTAGCATTTTATTATCGAACCATTGGTTTACAGATCAATTTAATTAATAATCTGTGGCTCTTTTTAATAATATTGATATCTTATAGTTATTATGAAATTTGACTTTAATTATTAATTATCTAGTCTATCTTTGACATTATTATTTAAAGTTTTACATAAGGATTGCTCAATAATCAAACTTGATCTTTTTAGATTAATAATATTTTCTTCTTCAATGAATACTATAATTATATGTTTAATTGACTCCTTTTACCTAGTTTTTTTTTATTTATTAGTGTTATCTCTAATGTGATATAAATTAAGACTAAGAGGACCACTATTAATTAGCAATTGTTTGGAAGTTGATTAAAAGGACAGCTTTAATTCATTAATTATTTATTAGAATTATTCATATAATTTAATTTTTGAATTAAAATTATCAAGAAATACGAGGCTATTTTCATTTATATTCATTATATTTTAATTGTAAAAATATCATAAAAATTACAGTTAAGGTTAATGAACAAAAATAAAATTTTTTTATTTTATGTATATTTAATTAACTGATTCTATCTAAATCTTAATTTATATAGTAAATTACAAATATAAATTCATTATATTTATAAATACTTACTGATAAATTATATATGTTTAACAAAATCGTCATTCTTAAACTAGAAATTATTTAACTTACCTCTACAATTAGCATATTTTTTTATCCTTCTTAAAAGAGAGATTTGTTTTAAAATATAATGTATTTTATCGATATAATTCATTAAATATACTAATTATTATTTACACTCTGGATCAATTTATACAGTACAATCATAATACATAAATCAATTTCATTCAGTATAATTTATTATAAGTTTATTGTTATTATTGTTCATTATTATTATTATATACAATTCATCTCGTGATCTTTACTTTATTCCAACTTCTATTAAATATATGTGAAAATTTTATAACTTATCAATATTTTATTCTATATAAAACCAATTAGATATACCTGATTTTTTTTAATTATTACTACTTCTTGTCTTCCCCTCTTTCTTATTAGTGCTTCGAGTTATTTTCATTGGTTAACCATTTGTATAGTTTATCAAAGACTGAAGATCGTTATTGTCTAAATCTTAGTTTGTTCAGCACTAGTTGTTGCACGAACTAATTGTTCATTAAGTCACCGATTGTAATTGATTTAAGCATTCTTGCCTAGCTAATATCTTGTGCAAGGATAAACTCACCGTATATCTCTTAATCGTCTCCAACATCATCGATTGCTTAATTAGCTCTTGTTAATTCTTACTGAACTTAGGAATAAGCAGGCATCACATCTTCATCATCTCTTCTCTTGCACTTCTCTAGCTTTTTATCCTTAATAACATTCTTTTAACAAGTTTTTCTTCTTTACTCTTTATTTAAACATTAGCTGGAGACTGGTTATAACATTGGGCATCCTGGCATTTTTGGTTAAATAGTATTGCAAACGAAGTCTCTGGCGAAAGTTTGAATGAGTATCTAGCTGTAAGTAACCATAAGCATGAACTCCATCAGAGAAACATCGAATACAAACCATTCTATAGCTACCACTCATTCAGTTCTGGGGCTTATACTTGCTGTCCCTGCTCTAATAAAGTTGACACATATTGATTTTTTAGTTCATAATGCTACAAAGACTACAATAAAATGCGTGTATACAAATCATCCAACATCGTAAAAAGTCACAAGTATTATCGGTCAAGCTAGAGATGCCCAAATAATTGTTGGACTATGCAAGGTCATTGGTGTTCTATCACAGCCTTCTCATATTTTTTTGATGCAATGGTGTTACCATAAATGGCAGATAAGTCTTGGCCTCCATCCTCAACTTCCACATCACCGATGCCTGACGGGCACAATGCTAGTAAAACCCCAATGCTGTTATTTACAAGATTTGGGTGACGATAAAAATTAATTAAGATAGATTAAATTATTATTAATATTTGGTAGCTTTAGTAATTTATTAGAGGGTCCTGTAGTAGTAGTAGTAGTAGTAGTAGTAGTAGTAGTAGTAGTAGGCTATTCTACTAAAGCTACCAAAATGACGAGATGTCCTATTTAATTATTATAAATCTGCTAGAACCCTATAATAATACTTTAGAATCCTCTAAAAAAGACACGAATCCAACAGATGAACCCCCTACTACTAGATATTCACAACTCACCATGCGAGCAAGACGACCCTGAACTGCCGGAGGACCCAACTGAGGATCTTCTGCTTGACAATCTTGAGTTCGACGATCCCCTGCTCACCAAGACATCTTTCCAACAGCGCCTTTGCAATCTCTTGAGCAACATATTGGTATCTAATAGAAGCCGGGGAGCACTCTGACGAGTGGTAAGCAGTATTCTTGGCTCGCGCTCCACGCTCTCTTATTCGACACTAGTGGACGAGGCCTTGCATGGGGTTTGTAGTATTGGGAAGGAAGATGGCGGCCGCCATATTTAATGTTCTCATGATGATTCGACACACCACCAAACCATGGGTGACTTCTTGGATCCCACCACGGATGTCTCTGCAACTCTATTAAGGTAAGATTCGAGCCTTAGTTGCTCACACCATATGTAGGGAAGGAGCACAACGTAACCTATTACCCAAGCTAAGTGATCAGGGGGCAAGTCCCAGCAATTATCTCAAGAACGCCTGCTGTCCAGATACCGTTGGCTCAGCCACCAAGCCAGTTGGCATCCTGAATACTCATGAGTAGCCAAAGGCACTAAACTCTTATGCCAAAGCACGAAGCTCTAGTGCATTGCGCCTAGCGAAAACTATACTACTCTAGTGCTAAAGTGTATCAGAGTAAACCCTTCTAAATCAGGATTCTTGGCACCCTAGTCTATGGCAGTCAAACTGGCCTGTTTGGGGGCAGCACTCTACATGCGTTGGCTTAAGGTCGCATACATTAGGGCACTCACTGCATGGAGCCGACTTATGAGGACTCTGAGGGTCGAGTGATTTTGAATATTCCAACTACCTGGCGTCATCAGCAAAAGTATTCATCTCATAATCTTTGTCTGGTAAACAGCTGCCTGTTCAGTTATTTGTAACTCGCTAGCTCAGGCTGCGCTCTCTCGATCGAGGTACAAAACGACTATGGTGGCTTGCTAAAAATCATCGAATTCGCCTGCAACAAGCTCTCTGTAAAATTCAACGATTTGAAAAACCTCAATTAAAGTTCTCCTAAGCTAG
Source organism: Oxytricha trifallax (assembly GCA_000711775.1). Classification (NCBI taxonomy): domain Eukaryota; phylum Ciliophora; class Spirotrichea; order Sporadotrichida; family Oxytrichidae; genus Oxytricha; species Oxytricha trifallax. Next base: position 7,346 of record ARYC01000867.1, on the reverse strand, counting down.
ACATTCTAAGTGCCTCCCACCAACTAAGACCCAATCAAGAATAATGAGACTGTAGACAACATCATGAACCGAGCTGCTGACAGAGACAAGAGACCCTGTCAATAAGCAAGGAAAGGCAGAGAAGAGATAGCGTCATGAAGAGATTTAAGAAGGACCTGGCCATGCTGATGCAGAGCTCCCCCCACCTCCCCCCTCAGTTCCTGCAGAGATTCAAGCCCGCCCTCACCAAGGACACCGTGGATTCGTTGATGAAGGAAGCATTAAAATTCAGACCAAAGGATGGAGAATGCGAAGAAATCAAGGACCTGGACCAGGAGAGGCAAGATCAACTAAAAACTTTGAGAGAGAGATTGAGAAATTTGTGAAGTGAAAGAAATGATATTAAGTTAAGAGTATTTGTATTTTGATTAATTTTATACGTCTACAAAAAATTGTAAATAACAGCATTGGGGTTTTAGTACTTGCTCAATAGGATCATCTCTGGGACTAGTACTGTCTTATTACTCTGGATTAGATTTGCAACTTAAGGTAGTCACTATTAATAGCTGTTATAACTAAACTTTAACATGCAATGAAATTTAATCAAAATCACTCTATTAAATTGGTAATTTATTTAATTTTGATTAAGGCTCTATTTATATATTATGTACTATGTTTTATTAATTAAAATCTCCCAAATAATTTATAATAATTAAAATATAGGAGTTTATTTGAATTTAATATATCAACCACCTTATTCGCTCACAAGTTATACTTCTATACTTCTTTATTAGAAATAGCCTAATTATAAACTTGCCATAACTTCTCTTGTAATTGAATTTGCATGTATAAATATATAAATTACTTTCTTGTTGATTAATCAGTAAAATTCACTTTAATTGTTATTGATAGATAGATATTTATAATTTTTAGAAAATATGAAATTGTTAGTAGATGTTGAAAAAGCAATTACAAGTTAAGAAGAACTTGTAATACAAATAGTATTGATTACTGGTAAGTATATGCTTATATTATTGAAGGTGAAGGCAGCTATGATTGTGATTAATTTGGTACTTCCATAGTGTGGATGATAATTCTTTAATCTCAAAAGCAGTGGTTTTCTTAAAAGATTTCACTCCTATGCAAATGAAGAGTACTAATATTATATTATATATAAAATAATCTTTGATGTAAATCTAAAAGTATTTTATAAAGTTTTTTTAAATGGATGAAAATGAGTAAATGATTTCATAAATTCTTTGCTGAACAAATGAAATATTTTTTCTAAATGAAGTCATTTTTATTGGAAAATCATGTATGATTTAATCAATAAATAATTTCATTTAATTTTGAATAAAGCCATATTATCTCTGTATACATTTCAATTTAATATAAATATTTTAATAGTATTTTAATATATTTATATAAAAAGTATTATCGTTGGTTGTTTCAGATAATATATGTATGAATTATTATTATTTTACATTGGTGTATCATTTTGTATCTTTAATTTTTAGTTAAAATAAGATTGTATACAATCCATTTTCAAATACATCTAAATTTATTATATTTATGCTATAATTTAATTTTTTAGTCATTAATATTAAATATATATATATATATATATAACTTTTTTTTGGATTTATTTATTAAAATTAATTAATTTATAGAACAAAAATGATATAACTTAAATTAAATATAAAACTAAATGCAAAGTTTAATTAAGTCTTATTAAAATAGTTTTATTGAAGTTATTTATTTCATGTTTTGAATATATTTTCACATATAAAATTATAATTAATTATGTTTATGAAAGTAAGTTTCCTTATTGATCTTGCGTTTCTCTTATCTACATAGATTTCATATCTTCACATTAATTAAGCTACTTTCGCGAAAGGAATAAGATAGTTTTCTTATTAGTTCTATAGAGACATAAACATTTATGCATACTTACTTGAGAATGAGGAAAAGGCTAAATCACATTTTGTGTCACAAGAGATAGCAAATCATCAAATGCTAAACTTCTTTAGGTTTGATGTTACATAATTGTTTTTGTCAACACTAAATTTTTTAGGGAAAAGTGCCCCCCCCCCTAATCAAAATGCTTATCAGAGAGTACGAAGGACCAACATTGACTTTTTGGTACTTATAAATGAATAAAATAACTCAGGTTAAACAAAACTTTTACCAGAGGAAGCGGCCTCTATTTTTCATCAACCTTCTAGCTGCTGTTGGTTCAGAAATAAAAGCCCGGAAAGAAACAGACATTAACTTCAATTGGAATAAATAAAGTTCCTTAAAGTGGCTTGGACAAATATTGAGTTTTTAAACTTGAAAAAATATTATTCTAAACTGCAATAAATTTTGTTAAATCTTTTAAGATCTAGGAAATCTGGATTTGGAACCTCTTTATGATAACGATAGTTAAAAAACTTGAAAAGAGTGGAAAAAAACTAAAAATCTTTTTTTCATGACAATTACTTCCAGGATATAATTTATATGTCAATTCTACATTTAAAAGATAACTATGAGAATAAACGTAAATATTTTTTTTATATTGAATGAAAGCGAGCTTAATTTCTCATAAAAAGAATAGGTTTAATTTTTAGAAATCAAAAAGATAGTTATAGAAAAAAAAGACTTTAATAATCATTCAATTATTTTCTAAAAATAATCAATCATAATGTGAAATCAGTTTCGAAGGTGATTTTAAAACAATTTTTATAATGGTGAATAAATAACTTCATCACGATGAGAAACCTATAAATAAACTGACAATTACTGATGAAAAATTTATGTCAATTTTTATGCTATTTAACTAAATCAACTTTATTGTCCAGGTGATATTTTAAATAAGAAAAATATACCTTTTAATTAATTTAAAATAACAATAATTAGGGCTTTAAATATTTAATATATTTAAAAATCCAAATAAAAATGATGCTTTATCTATTTAAATTTAATGGGCTTCAGTTTTTATCTGTCCCTTCTTCATATTCATACATATTCTTGTTAAATTCTATTTACAATTACACTTGATCACTTTTGTTGTTTTGAATTTTAATTCTGAAGTTGCTATAAAACTTAACTGATTTTTTATCTCTTATAATTAATAAGATTTTGAAAATAGAGGAGTAGCACTTTTAAAAGTATTATAAAATGAGTTATTGATTCAGTACCTTACTATGATTCTACAGAGCTCTTTTACATCTTATATCTATTCTTCTACAAATAAATTTATTAAGGATATGTTTTTCTAAATAAAAAATATAATGACTTTATGTTCTTTGATGGCTATGCGTTTAGTAAAATATATGATTGTATTTACAATTAATTATTTCCAAATCATTTTCATATCCTTAGACATATCTTACTCTGAATTATTGAGGTTTTGATAGGTCGGTATGACAGCTAGCTCCGATTGACTTAGAAAATCTGTTGAATGGATTAAATAAGAATAGGCTTTGTACCTTAGATGTTTTTCTATAAATAAACATTAAGATTTCCCTAAATCTTAAGTCATCTTATTTCACTATCCACTTGCTTCTTTTCATTTTTTCTTAACTTTTCCAAAAGTTTACTAGTTATCATTTCATGGGCTTTTTTTATCATCTGCTTATGTTATCTTCCAATTTCTTTCTCAATGTTGATTCTGACATTTATGTATGGATATAAATGTCAGATGATGCCACATTTCATTAGTGTTAAGTTTGACTACTAAATAAAGACTAATATAAAAATGAAAAAATAATTTCATCTTTTCAGATGTTTAGTTTCAATGTGAAATTTGTATTATTTTTATTTAATAACTTCATTTATATATATATATAAAGAGTATGCTGTTTGTCTATATAATAATCATTTGTAGGCTACAAATATATCCACGTCCTCTAAGACTTTTACCCAAATTACATTAATATTCACTTTTAAGATATTAAAAATTAGCTATATCTTGATATACTACTTTGAGTAATGGTTTTTATTATTATAAGTATTATCTTATTTAATCTTTAACACTGAAATTCTGTTAAATAAAAAAGTATTGATTACAATTTATTCCTAAAACTTTGAAATACTCCATTACATAGATAAAAATCTTATTATCCTCCAAAGTTTTCATTAATAAACTTACAATAATTTAATTTACTTATATTAAATAGATTATAAAATTCTATATAAGCCTTAATAATAATATCACAGAGTACTGATTATTTCTTCATATTCGTAGTCTTATAATACTTTCCGCGAAAGTAGTGCCTGATTGATAGAAGCCGCCTGCAGATATTTATTAGCTCTGCAATCCTGAGAAAGATTATCAATTGATTCTCTTCTTCTTCTTACTTATTACAAATGAAACCTCCCTTCAAAGTACAAGGGACAATAAGAGAAAATGGTACCCTATCTAAATCCAGTTCACTACCTCTCACCCAATTCTATAATCTTTTAGATTGACATTAAGATTGATGTGGGTAACTAGGAAGTTGTTTATTTTATCATTAAAAACCATCTTTGAGTAAACTAATAGGATTTTAGTGTATTAAGATATATCGCTACTCTTATCAAAAGAATATAATTCGTTCTATAGTTATCTTTTAAGAATTCATTAAATCTATAAGCAAATGTATTTTTAATTACTAAACATATCATCTCACTAACATAAGCTTGTCTTTTCTAATTAATTTTCTGTTTTTTAACCTAAATAATCAATATTTGCTTTAATTTTAACATATTTTCATTTTCTGATTCATATATATATATATATAATAACTTGGAATCTCTCTATATGTTGATGTTTTTTATCAAATGATTCATATATTTATTGTGTATTCAAAGTATTTTGCTCAGCACATTTTGGTTAACTTTGAATATTCCTCCATCACTATTGCACTTCTCTGCTCTTTTAACGATCTCTTTAAATCTTTGAATTTCTTATTCTTTTTGCTCATCAGCAAGCCACTCTTCTTCATACTTTTCTTCCTTCAGTTTTACGTTTACCTAAATTTATCCTTTAATTCCTACTGCTCTTTAATTCTTAGAGCAGTTTATCATTGTTATTTCTTATTCAACTTAATGATTTAGTGTGACTTTGATGCTTAATATTAGGATTACTATTGTAAAGCTTCGGCTTAATCTTAATCTTTTTTATGGGAAAACATATCAGACTTGATTTCCTTAGGTTTCTTTGTTGCCTTTATTACTACAGAATAAACATATATAAATCATTTTAGTTTCTCTCTAAGAAATTCAACAGTTTATAAAGCTTAATTTAACTAAGTATAATTAGATTCAAGATATTTATTATATTTTTTTGGAATTATCGGCTAATCATGATTTAGAATTTATTTCTATACATCGAATAATTAATAAATTAAAGTCATATCATAATTTTATGTGTAAACACTTTAATAACTTAAACTTTAAGAATATGCTCGAATCCTTAGGAATCAAAACCCCAAAACCCCTTAGTGAGGTTTATAAGTGCTTTGATTTGTAGGGTATAGTTGGCTTATTGGGGTTAGTAGAGAAAACGCAGGTTTTTTGTGAATTTAATGAATATTTAATGATTATTAGTTTACTTAATTCAAATAAATTTTATCTGCTTGTCTTTGTGGTACCTCTTGAATCTAGCTCTCTGGAGTGGCTCATGTATGTCTTCTAAAGATTATCTTGGATAAGCTGGAGCTCTAACTATTATCATCTCTACAAGCCTTTTAATTTAATTGCAGACATCTTCCTGTTATATATGTTTAGAAGCCAAACTTATTGATTATTTTTCGTGCTTTGTTCCAAAGTAAGACATACTTTCCATATCGCACTCTAAGATTATTGCAGCAACTGCGTAAACATCCCATTAAACAGAGCCATTAGTCCACTTCTCCCTGATTGGAAAGTATCCTGGTGTGCCAAGCACCTTAGCCAAAGTTACTATTTCTTATCTTATTGCTCTGTTGAAATCAATGACTACAATTTCTAATGGACAGAGATTTAACATAACATTTCAGGCTTCAAATCTCTATGTACATACCCAAGTTCATGAAGCTCTTAAACACCCTTAATCATTTCTGACAGTATCTCATTTAAATCATCTGGGTATCTATTATGATAGAGATACTCTCAAGTCATTTCAAACTTTTTCAGTCTTAATGCAACAAAGCCATGCCTAAGAATAACTCCATCAAGTCTAAGTAAGTTCTTAAACTATTTTTTCTAAGCCTCCCTCAGTATTATGTATTCGTTTTGCATTCATTTTGATACTGCTCGTTTTTAATGAGATATTTAAAAGGATATACTTTGTAAGCATACTCATCAACCACTATAAGCTTAGCCTGTTTGGTAGGTCAAAATGCAAGTAATTTTCAATACAGCTTTCAATATCAATTGCATTCAATGCAGGTATATACATAGCTCTCTCTTAAAGACATGCTATAAGAGTACCATTTGCTGGCTGATTCATTGATTCAAAACGCTTCTGCCTCTTGAGCCTTTCCTATTGTTGTCTTTATGACTCTAGAGAGTTATTTTTTCTTTTAGCAGGTACAAGCTTTTAAGATTCCTCATCTTTAATCAGGAATTCGCTTAAATGATGCTTCTGCATATGCCTCTTTACTTTGGCTGAGTGAGTATAAGACTTCATGCATGTTGTGCACTAATATCTACCATCTATTTTATCATGCTTAAAGTAGATATTAGCTCTACCAGAGTGTACCTCTTTGATGTGCCTCTACAAGCTAGACTCAGTTGAGAAGAAATTTTAGCAGTCTTCACATTAAAATGTTTTAAATTTTTCAATTTGTTGCTGTTCTTTATCTTCCTCAACTAATTCAACTTATGTTTAAACTCCTATCTCTGCACTCTACTTCTTGTTTTAAACTTAAATTTTAAAGACTTCAGGTTCAAACTCTAGAGCTCTTAGCTCAACCTCCTTCTCGATATAAATTACTTCTGGTTTCTTGGAGGAGCCAAAGTTTAGCTATGATTATCCACTGCTAAGAGAAACTGCTTTTCGATTTAAGTTAGCCGCCATGTTTAAATTCAAATTTAAATTTCTATTATTAAGCTCTAGTAGCCTTTCTGGTTATAGTCACTCTGTATTGGAGTTGATACGTCAACAATTATGGTTGAGTTTAAGGTGTTAGAGATCATATTTATGTTTGTTTATAAATATAATTTTTCTAATTTCATACTTAATAATTTCGATTTTGGTACAAACCAAATATAAAATCGGGTTGGTACTGGTACCAATTACGTTTTGAACCATTTTGGAACTTTTCCATTAAAATCTCATTAGTTTAAAACTCGGTACTAATTAAGTTTTGGTACTATTAAATTGGTACCAATTAAATTTAAACGAATTTAGTACGGTACTA
>ARYC01000864.1:0-12300 GCA_000711775.1 Oxytricha trifallax | reverse complement strand
AAAAAAACTTTTTAAAATTCATTAAAAACCAAAAATTGTGTAAAAAAATAAAAAGTTTATAGTTTTTAATTTGTGATTCTAGAATTTGATTTTAATATGGAAAAATATGCATTTAATTATTAAAGTAAAAGTAGTCCAAGTAAAATGGGTGACTTAGACTGTAAAAGTTTAATAATAGTTTTCTCATTACATAGTATTTTATTATTAACTAGTGTTGTTAAAGTTAATATTGATATAAATGTCAAAATATTAGGGCCTAATAATGATGAAGAACATATGATTTGGGAATAAATTAAATTAATAATAACTATTAATTAATTTTGCCTTTGGAGATCTGTTCAACCTGTTTCATAAAGCATTAGATAGTGCATACAAATTATAGTATGAATTAATTTAATTGTGGAGGTAGCAGGAAACCTTTTTAGTTTTGAGGAGTTAGATCAAAATCAAATATTTCACATGATACATAATTAAGGAATACCAACTTTAAAAGTATATCTAAAATAGCGGGATCTTCTATATAGTTTATTAATATTTAAATTTTAATTAACTTTGGATTTAAATTTCCCATGATTGTAAAAATGTGAAATTCATTTTATTTAAATTCCCCCTTTTCATTGATTTTCAACAGTATCATATTTTTCATTACATATACTGTTAGCCCTGTGCATTCAATTAATTTTGAAGGTTTATATGATTTTACATCTGATTATTGTCATAATATAGCCCTTGTACAGGTTATTATTACTGACCTGCCAAGTTATACTGTTGAAGCCCCTGATGGATTTGCTGTTGTTATTAATTATTTACAATTTAGTTCATTTGCTGTTAAGTTGGTTACTGTTGTTAAGAACTTTGCATTAATTGCTGAGTAGGAAGCTATTATTAGAATATCATGTGTTCACCCCGAGCACCCCCCCCCACCCCTCCCCCCCACCTCTATATAAATATTTTTTTTCAGTGTAATTTTTCTTGCCCTGCGCGGCTATTACATATTATGATTTATTTTTATAAGATTCACTACATCCGACATCAGTTTTGTGTACATGCTCCCATAGGAAAATATTTAAAACTCCAAACAAATGTTATTTTTATATATAATATTAAATATTTTTAGATTAGAAATTTTTTTGTAACATTCATATTATTGTACTTTTAATAAGTTAACCATAAATTCCTTTTTTAACTGGAATGTATATTTATTTTTAATTGTATGGTTAACTTATTAAAAGTACAATAATATGAATGTTACAAAAAAATTTCTAATCTAAAAATATTTAATATTATATATAAAAATAACATTTGTTTGGAGTTTTAAATATTTTCCTATGGGAGCATGTACACAAAACTGATGTCGGATGTAGTGAATCTTATAAAAATAAATCATAATATGTAATAGCCGCGCAGGGCAAGAAAAATTACACTGAAAAAAAATATTTATATAGAGGTGGGGGGGAGCTGGGTGGGGGTGGGAGGAGCGGGTGGGGGGGCGGCTCGGGGTGAACAATCATGTTTTGCTAAGGCATGTAGGATTGTTGAATGCCTTGTGGGACTTGCTATATGTACTGCATCTGATTACCTGTGGTCAAAACTTGAGTTGGGACGCCGTTAATGTCGATGATTTCTATTTACTGTTTGAAGGGATTTTGTTGTATGCCTTGATTCAACATAGGATTCATATACAGAGATTGGGGATTTGTTGTTATGTTTTATGAGAGCAAGTTATCCGAAATTATCAATAATACAAATCAGTCAGATATGTAGAATAATATATAAAATCAACCCTTATGGAGTCTGTTAGATATTTTGAGGGTTGAGGCCAAATTAGATTTAGCCATAAGGATTAATGCTGTACTATTGCTAAAATAGAATTGAATCAGGAAATTGTGAAAATAAAATTAAAAATAAATAAATAATATAATTAGACCAATGGAAAAATGCGTAAACCCCAAATCCCCTCAATTTCAAAACCCCTGTGTTTTTGTTGACATGTTTCATTTTTTTATTAGTAGTTGGTCAAAAAATTTAGGGGGATGGTCAAAATTATATATGTATTTGTAAAAATTCATACATCTCATATTTAGGGGTCTTTATAATTAGGGAAGTTGGGACATTTGCGAAATTAGCGATTTCAGAGATTTGCGTAGTTTAGGCCAAAATAGGGACTTTTTTTTTTTTCATAAAAACCTCTCTCATTTACCGAAAAGGGGCTTGAAAGTAGGGTAACTCCATTAAAATTTGGAAGTTTTGCCGAAATATGGCATTCATGCATGATTGCGATAATATAAAGGCAAATGTAACTAAGTAGAATCGCGAAGGAAGTGGCTATTTTAAGAGTGCAAATGTGAAATAGAAGCAGTATTTTAGAATTGAGTGTTGTAAAGAGTGAATTAGGACATTTTTAAGTAAAATATAAAATAGTGTTATTAATTATAATAATCTGCGATGAATTTAAAACTGATATGACAGGGGAAATAGTAAATGGAAACAGGTTTTATACACTACTTCAGCTATGAAACAAACATCATCACACAAAACCGAACCGAAGAGTGTGAATCCACTTCTTGATACTGAATGCCCACATTCCCTGGATGTCTTCTTTTCTTAAATTCTGAACGATTTCCGCAACCCTCTTCACCAATTGCTGCCTAAAAGTGTAAAGCCCATTAAAACATACTTGTTTTGAATAGTGTCCATCTTCATCTCCTTCTTTGTAAAGGAGAATAACTGCTCAATTGGATTGAGCCAAGGCGAGTATTCGGCGTTGAAGAGCACATTTACTTTGAACTTTCTGGCTGTGGCTAACATCTCTGAATATTTATGAATGACTGCGTTGTCCATCAGCAGGACCACTTTCTTCGAGTGCAGTTCTTTGTCAGTTCTTACACTGCGTAAGGCATGATAGATGAAGTTTACAAAGAGAAATGAGTCAAAAGCTCATTCTATTACTTGACCGGAGATAATTCTATCCTAGGAAATTGCGGCAATATAAGACATTAAGAATTGCTATATCTTAGATGAGCTTTTCTTAATTGAAAACTCTCTCACTTTCATCCCATAGTCCCGGGTTCTGCTTCATCTCACTCTAGTATTTCTTAATGCTTTTCAAGTGAGGGTTTATAAATAGCTGGGGCCAAAGCTCTTAGTAAGAGCCCCTTTCTCTCTGCAAGTTTCCCTACTCCGACAAAGGGCCCGATGAGTCTATGTGGAAGCTGCTTGAGAGTTTTAATTTCCTAGGAGTGACCGCAAAGCGACTTTCCAACTTGGCTTCGGCAGCCAGGTCAAACAGACTTCTTCCTCGAAGATTCCAGTTTTAGTTTTGATATTTTATCAAGAATAGGAGTTAAACCACTCTTCACTTTCGACGCTGAATTGTCTTCAGACATCAGTAATTTCACTGAACTATTTATGCGGAAACTCTGAAAAGTTTTAGTCAAGCTGAATTTCTAGTTGGATGACTCAGGGACCTCTAATATTGGGAGAGGTCCTTTGTAAATGCAAGCCGAGTTTTTATTGAAGGTGTCTGAAGTTGTTTTTTTATGGTTTTAGTTATGGATTTCCCTAAAAGTATTATGCATTAATGATTACCTTAGTATTTTTCAATGGTTTCCTAACTATAATTACTGGTTATCGATGACTTCTTTGACCCCCTTTGAACTTTCGCTCTATGAATTTAGATTGGAGTGCTGACAAGATTCTTTGGCGTCTAGGATATTTCTTAAACCCCTAACCTCTCTTAGGTCCTATAAAGCTTTTCATTGCTAAATTGTTAATTGCCCTACACAGAAGACTTGACTACCATTACCGGAACTCTCTCCACTTTTTATATTCTCCAACCACTTTAACTTACACATTTTAGAAAAACCATCAGCCTCAACATGAACTTAGAAACACTACTCATATAATTCCCCACATTTTCATTTTCACAACGCGTGCGAACGTTCTCTACTCGGAATTCTTGAAACGTTTGAAGAAATCAGAACTCTTCGAATCCATTTTGAAAGAGCATTTTCTCCATACAAAAAAGATTCGTAATACCGAATAAGCGAGGATCATGCTATCATTTTGCAACCTTTTTTTATCGCTTCTGTAATTTTGCAGAATCTCGATGCATATCTTTAATGTTGAAGCTCGATTACTTTGAGGGCATCGAGTCCGATTGGAAGTTGCTCTCATCTACTAAAATGATAACTGCATCCTCATTTAAGAACTGAGCCAACAACCTGCTAATCCAGAGCCTTTTCTCATTTAAGTTCGGGTCTCTATACTTTGTATTAGCAGCCTGAGTTTTTCCATTTCTTAGATGGAACTTATCTCACAGAATCTTTTGAAGAGTGGTAACTCATAGTACCTTAAGTAGCTTACACTCTGACTTTTTTGAGCCAGATTTAATAAATAATTATGAAGCTTCTATCCTGTAACTTCGTAAATTCAGTTCTGTTCTAGGTAGGCCTGGATAGAATCAAGCAAGAGCTAGTTCCCTCAAACCCCTTTTCTACCCACTTTCTTTTGTGGTTTAGGATCAAGAATCTTATGCTTGACCTCTACTTAAACTTTTCGATAGTCTTGTATACAACATCCACATCCATCCTCAATTTCTTAGCCACTTGACGAGGCTTTAATTGTTCGTTATAGTATAGATTATTAACCTCTAATTTCTTACATGCGAGCTTAGCTTCTCTTTTCTTCAAATAAGGATTGCTACTTAACTTCTAGGATTTGCCTTTTTATTTTATTGTCTTGTTGAGTGCCTCTATTAATTTTTGACTGCCTCTAAGAGCTCCTCGTTACTCATCAACTTTACATCCTCCTGTAATATTATTGCTTGTGTCGCTTCCTTAATTATTCATAACTGGTTTATTCCTGATTCTGGCAAGTCGAAAACTTTGAAGGTAAGCTTTAAGGAATTTGCAAAGCTCATCATCATTTTATATGTAACAAACATCAACATTGCTGGCTAACTATTCTTGAATTTTTTCTTAAGGAAGTTTTATGATTGCTCCACCTGTAAGCTTCTAGATTTGTACAGGGACTTCGCCACTGTTTAGCAGTTATCCAGAATTGTATGTGAACTTTGTTGACTATATAACGTTTGGGAATAATTTACCAAGCACGACAGGAGTCCATTTAACAATAGATTTCTCTTAAGCCTTAACTTTGCTTGGCTTGATTTCAGTCAGGGCATTAGTGATGAGAAACTCGTCGCTCAATATTTAATTCTGTGAGCAAGAAACTCCTGAATAAGACGCATCCTTAGATTCTTCTTAAGTGTGCTATTATATTTGCTGCCTAGGGGTATTAGTTCTTTAGTCCCTCATTTATTATTAGCTTTTATCTTTATAGCTAAGCTTAATCAAAATTATTTAATTAAAATTATTAAGGATATTTGGATACATTGTTTATAATTCTATTAAAAAGAAACAATGACACATCACTCTCTCATTGGAAACGTAAAATTCAAACTCATACCGACAGATATTGATAAGATTATCTATGCCTACAAGGAAGGAGACTCTGATCTTGAAATTGCATAGCTCTACACTCTCTAATACTAGAGTCATAAAGCGCCCCTTTGTACTTTTTCAGGGACAGTATTTGAGTTCTTATGTTCTCATGACTCTGAAGGGATCAAGTTGTTCATCTGTTATCTTGATAGCCTTATAAAAAACGAAACCCTAGTTGAGAAGCCGTACTTTCAACTCTTTGTGAAGATTGTCTATGCGATTTTCTTAAATAAGCTCTAGAGCCCCTTATTAAATACAACTCCGACAAAGTAGTTAACACTTGTTTAGCTGGACCCTGTAATTTTCTAAGATATGGTCGACAGTAAATCCTTAGATGGAGTCCAATTTGAATTGATTCAAGCTATACAACAAGGAAATTACTTAGAGGCATACCCGAGTTTAGAATCTTAAGTATCCAAAATATAGGAAAGGAGAAAAATTTGACATACCCCAATCAGATAGACAAACTTTTTGCTCTGCTGACTTAGAACTCCTTACCCACACTGTTAAAGCCCAAGATGTTTAAAATTGTAAGCTCATAAAAATAGAAGAAGTTTCCAGTTTCGATGACTTGATTAAAGATTAAGAAGTTGACAATCCAGATCCAGAATATATAAATATATCTTTGGAAGATGATTTAGACGAAGATATTGGAGATGGTAACTATATCTCTAATTAGGATGATTATATTCGAAGTATGCAGTTTAAAAAACTCTTGACCAACAGTGATATTTTCAGTAAGAAGTAAATAAAGACCAAAAGTCCTAATTGATTTTGAGTTAGATGAAAAATAATAACAATTCAAATATCAACCCTCTTTTCTCGTAAGAAGATGATAAAGATCATCTTGAAGAACTGGAGAACAACTTAGACCTCTATACGTTCAATTAAACTGTGAGAGGCATTTCAGATTGTCAATATTCGCAGTAGCGATTACCAAATCAAGAAGGACAGATGATTTAATTATACCAAGAAACTCAAATGTCAGATTACCAAAGTAAAATTGAAACTTTTTAAACTAAGCCACGTACTTGGGAAGAATAATAGATTTTAATAAAAGACTTATTACACAGCTTCTTAGAAATTTTCAAGGCGAGCCCTTACTGTAATTACTGGTTTTACTAAGCCACTTATAAAAACACCAGGTTAATATTCTTTGATGAGTTGAAAGTTCTTACTTCTAACATAGAAGAACTGAAGGAACAAAGAGACATCATGCAAGAAAATGGGAAAAGTAAATCGAAAATTTCGAGATAAGTGAACAATCAGAGCAAAGAAAAATTATCATATGAACAGCTGCGACTGAAGAAAACTTTAGGCATGATAAGTCCAAATAAATACCACGAAATTAAAGAAAATAAAGAGCTAATTGAATAACAAAAGCAACCACAGAAACCATCAAAGCCCACAGCCTTTACCAAGGATTTCAAACACGGTTCTGAGACTAAAAATTATGGAAGAGTGGAAGATAATAAGGAGAAGAAGTCACTCTCCCGCTTATACGTATCGCCACTATTGAATGAGGATAGTGAGGAAGATACAATACTCCATCGCTTTCACATAATTGATTTCCCTCTTCCAAGTTTCACAGATAGCGAAATAGTTCATATTAAGAGCACTCTTGGCTATGCTGTCAAACTCTATAAATACATTGAAAACGACTGCGACTCATATAAGAAAGCTATGTTCACAGTATCACCTTTTTTTCAATGCAATAGACATCGCCTTATGCATACCTCCTTTAGGTATCAAGTTTCTCCAGGATCAAATAAAACCAAATTCTTTCAGAATAGAAATTACAAGCAGGCCTTCAACACAGATTATTATTTCAAGCCAGAAATCTGCAATTAACCCGAAAACTACTCATACGCCAACGAACTTCTCGGGCTGCTTAATATACTCTGTGATTGTCCAGTCTACAATGATTTGAGAGCCACCTTTATGATGCTGGCTGCATTTTATTCTTCTGAGCCTGAATAAATAACAAGTGACTATTTTCTGAACCCTTTTAATTTCCCTTTAAGATAAGTGCTCCATGCTCTGGTCTTCAATTATAAGTTGCAGCCTTTTAAAGTCACAATATTCCATGAGGTAGATTATACAAAAAACAACTTGTCAGCCTTTCCATCGATATTTGAACTTAGCCATAAGAATCTAGACACTCTTAGTGAACGCGTCTATGGAGAGGGCTCTGTGGTTATCGAGGTTGTTTATTTTCATGATAATAATCCAATCCCTCGGTCTGAGTTTGTGGTGTTAAGGGAGGACGAAGACTACTTTTTTGTTGCCATGTCAATGAAGAGAGGATCATTAAAATACCCTAACTTTTCACCAATCAAAAAGGCAAAGAACAGGAATATGTTATTAACTTGATCGATGAAATCCTGGATGATGAGGCTTTTTAAATTTGGCTTAACATGCCAGTTTAGCTGAGGTTTTATTCGGTAACTTTATAAGACACACCTCCTCCCACCACTATGCTTGGAACCCCTGCGAGCTACTAATGCAGACTTAGAAACTTTTGGGTCAAGTTTTTTAATTGGTAAGTTTTGTTATTATTTAACTTTTGTAGCTACAATGTCACGGAGCTGGAATATTGCGTTGCAGATATTTCCAAAGAGGAAAGTATATGTTCATGCTTGTCGATAAGATGGTCTCTAAAGTCTAGAAGAAATTTAAATTGTACGATAATGTGCAATACCCTTACTGTGACATATTAGTCTAAACTAAACCATCTTACAATGCTCTTAGGATGATCAAACAAAAGATTGTCAATTTCGGTAAGCTTAATTATTTTTAACCATAAAGGTAAAAATGAAACGTAAGAGGAATATGTGAAACATATGGATGGAAAGCACAATGAATTCAACATTTATTTCTGTTAGACACTATCTTATAAGCTGGCCAACTTTATAAGGACGTGAAATAGGTTTTCAAAGGGAGGTTATCCCATGAGTATAAGAAGTTTACTGAGCTTATTGATGAAATACTAATTCAGCATAGCTAGTAATTACTAAGAATGTTCCTGGCATGCCCGTTATACTAAAGCACTTGTAATTATTATACTTTTCTAACAATATTATTACATACAGATAAACCGAAACTAGCAAAAATACGAATAATCAGTAAAACGTCTAACAAATTGAGTTAAACTATGAGATCCCTTATGACTTAAGATATAATATAATGAACATTTTAATGTGCTCTAAGCAAAGGCAATACATCAATAGATACTCTTCTTTATTGGACCTCAAGAGATTCGATTAATAAAACAACGAAATAAAGTAGAACGATCCATTCATTCCATAAAGTCACGATCTCCCTAGAAATCCTAAACTTAGACCTCCTTTCCATGAATACCAGTATTTGCGTATTTTCTTGAAGGCCTAGAATTCAGTGCATCAACCTAAAAACTTGGAAAGCATTTAAGTAAGTTGATGTTTGTCTCTTCATAAATTTTATAGTCAACCCAGGCCAATTGGATATATAAACGTGATTATATAAGAATAAAAACCGTTCAGTTCCCATTGCTTAAATAGCTCTATGAAAGCCCACAACACATTTACTCTGTCCAAACGCCTACATAATTCCATTCAGTGTCAAAGAAACTTGATGTCGAGCAACGTGAGTAGAAGAGGATAGCCTATGAATAATATACAAATAGTCAACTTCAGATCCAGTAAAGGCTTTACAGTAGTTTGAACAAAGTCAATGGAATGAATAAGATGATGAATCATAAGAGCATTTGAGGAAAAGAGACAAAAAGTTGGAATCTAAACAGCCCAACCAAAGTATAGTTAAAAGCAATCTATCTTCGTAACTTGACCCCACTAACCAAGATGCCCGGTCCACTTAAACTGCAAATGCTAACAAATGTAACCCATAGTAAGCAAGTTAAATCAAGGTTCCCGCTTAGAGATAATAGTAGTAGATTCCTGTTTCATCACAACAACCGAGTCCACGACAGAATACACAGAACTCTTAATCTAAGAATATAAGCGTTTCTCAAAGCCAAAAATCGAAGCGGTTTCAATTCTGATAAATCAAACTAACTTGTAAACAAGAAATCAAAAAAATTTGTAAAAGTAATCTAGCTCTTCAAGCACACAGAAAAAGAAAAAGAAACTTTAAGAAGAAGTAGAAATTAACTAAGCTAAAAGCCATAGAAGTGGAAGTAGTTTGTAAGAAACACACAGGTAAGGGTCTGATAATAAGGCTTAAGATTCCAGTTTCGATGAAAATTTTGATGATGAGAAAGAAGCACAGAAAAGTAGATTCATTAGGAAATCAAATGAATCATCTAACTTAGGAAAACAACCAAGGAATAATGACAATAATCAAAGCGATGAAGATTTGAGTGAAGAAGACTAAGGAGGAGTTTAAGATGAAGAGATTAAATCTAAATCCGATCATATGGACATATCAGATGAAGTGTTTCCCATCCATGATATGAGCGGAGCGATTTTAAATTAGTTATAATCAGTCTATTTCAATATTATAGCTAACCCTAATCCACCCAATTATAAGAGCTCCAATCAACCATCCTATTCCAGCAAGTAGGATAATCTTAACAGTCCTCAAAAGAATAGATCAAGGACAATAAGAAAGGGTTGTCAACTAAGCAAAAGAAAAAGTGATAGCAAATGGCATCGAATCAGACTTTATAATTGTTACCAAACTCTAAACTATAGTAAGAGGCTCAGATCTAACATCATGCTGGAAATCTAAATGCAAGGAATAAAGATACAATATCCAAATAATTAATTTAGCAGACACTACAAACAAATTCGAAAACCCCAAATTAATAAGCCTTCTCTGATTAGGTAAAAAAAACAAAAAACAAAAAAAAAAAAAAAAAAAACTTACAAAAGAATACAAAAAAAAACGGTTAGAAAGCTTAGAAACAACAAGAAAAATCTCTCAAATCAAAGTAGGAAGTCAAAAGTGACTTTACTGAGGGGCATTTCATTTTCGATAAAGAATTTCTTCAAAAAACCAAGGACAATGCTGGTGATGAAAGTAGCGAAGATGAGTAATTTAATAACTAAGATCCTGCACTATTCCCTACATCTACTACAACAATCAACTCAGGCACTACGTCAACCTAGAAAAACCTGGGCCAGCATGATACAGTGGGCTCTGGTAAGAATAGTTAGGGAATTCTGAAACCCTAAAATTAGTGAGTACACTTTTCGATCTACTTCAAAACAGAGAAGGCGGCCTAAAGCCTTGAGAAGTATGGTCCCGACAAGTATTTCTTTTCTTAAAGTAATATATTTTGCATAATATTAAGTTATCTAAATCTTGTTTCATACAATTTCTCCACTCCATCTCTACCTCTTTCTAATATTAACTTTCTCAATCATATTTAATTCCCACCAATTTCCAGCCAGTTTTAAAAATCCTAATTTAATTAAGATATTATTAAATTGATTGGATTCTTGCCCTATAAATAGCCTGCTTTTAGTTACTACTTTAAATTCAGAATTAATTGGTAACAAACATCAGGGCCCAAATAATTTCAAAGTTAGGAGCTCCGCTCCATTTTCCCTCACTTTTCTTCAACTGCCCTAACTTACCCTCAGTTTATCTCTCAAGTACTGGTTCTTGCTATCAAGTCAACTAACTGTACTCACTCAGTCTTCAAAACTTTTTCAAAATTTCAAACCTAATCATTGATTCGTAGTAGCATGGCTACTTTCAAACTTGATGTACTAAAATGAAAATTTTGGCAGCATTTCAGGTTTTACTGGTTCGTAAACAATTTTTAAGAAAATTGAGCTATCAGCTTATATTACCTACCTATATCCCTAATTGACCTAAAAGTTGGCTTAAGCCCAGTAGGCGTAGTTTAAAAGTTAAAAATCAAAAACTCTGAGAAGTTCTCTCAGTTTACTTAAATTTGAAAGCTAACAGCTATTTAATTAAAATCAAGTCTAAGTTAAAAATCTAAGTGATGTTTGTTACAGTATCTAAAAGTTAAAATGTAAAAAGTCAAAAATCAAAAAGCTTAAAACCCTAGTACTAGTTACAAAGTTTTGCTAAGTTTTAGTTGTTAAAGTTAATGTAAGGGTTAGGAAACTTTATGCTGGAAATAGTGGCCACTATTAAAAATTTTAAATTTAAACATTCAGGGTTTAATTAAGTCAAAAGAATTATCAAAAGTGCAAATTTAAATTTTTCAAAGTAACAGTAAGGACCAAAGTAAAAAATCAAAAGAACTCAATTTTATTGCTAGTAAGAACCCAGTTAGCAGTTTTTGATTAATTTAAAGAACCCAAAGTAACAGTTAAACATTAAGAACCCAAGAATCAATAAGAACAAATTTTTTTACAACGCAAATTTTTTTTAAAGTTGGGGTAAGAACCTAAGTAACAAAGAACAAAAAATCATTTAGAACTCCAAGAACCCTTTAGTAGCCTGGCCAGGCTTTACGATTTCGATTTAAATAACAAGTAACAAAGTAACAGTGATTTCTAGTACATTTAAAGAACCCAAGTAACAAACAACAGAAACAAAATTTACATAATTAACAGAACCCAAGTAACAAAGTAACAGAACCCAAGAAACATTAACAAAGAACCCAAGTAACATTAGTAATAGAACCCTTGATTTAGATTAAAATAATTAAAAAACTTACGCACTTACTTAATTTCGATGATCTAGATCTACGCTTTGATTTTGATTTCTAAAACAATTGAAGGCCTTCTAATTTAGTTTCTGTAGATTTAATTTTTGATAATGAAAACGAACCGGTTTTGATTTTTGATTTAATTTAAAAGGTAACAAGCTTTGT
>ARYC01000863.1:0-12876 GCA_000711775.1 Oxytricha trifallax | reverse complement strand
CTAGGTATATTGGTAGTAGTAATATGTTGAAATCAATCACAAAAATGGTTCAATATCAACTTAAATTACTGTTCTAATAAGGCGGATATTCCAGACAAAACTTATTATAAATTCATTTAGATAAATATAGACTTATGAAAAGTGATTCAAGACTCTATCATAATCAAGGATAACATATGAAGAATTTATCATTCCAATACACTAGAAGAAGTACAGTAGAGATAAGCGTAAAAAACAAAGCAACTTAAAGAAGTGAATAAACTAATGAAGAGGAAGAACGAGCAGAGGAAGAAACACTCTTATAAACTAGAGATATAAAAAGACAAGATGCTAATCAACATTACAAAACTAGTGGGTTAATGAGATATAGATATGAATCTATTACAATATATATTATTGAAATACAAATAATTTCTATAGCAATGCTAAATCTAAATAACTGGAGTGATTATCCTTATCCGTATGCAGTTATTGCCATTATATATATTCATACATACATATGTCTTATCTAATCCAATCTCTGATGAATCAATTCATTTTAATCGTATTAAAAATATAATAATCTAAATGATATCATAGCTTCTCATTTATAATTGTTTAAATAAAGTAGGGTTGCTTAAAGGTTTTACCAATATAATTTCAATGTAGACTAATACATGATCTGCTATATCTTAACAGTAATGCTACTGGTCATTTGTTAAGCACTCATTTTCTTTAAGTATTAACTGGTATAAATCAAATATTCATAAATAAAAATATTTAATTTAACCTCTGTCAGCATAATCTGATTTATTTTATTAATATCTCAATGAAAATATTGCAGTTGTTGAGACGAATACGAATGTAATAGTATAAACTGAGATAATCTATCATCCAGTCAACGATTTTTATGTTTATAAACAATTGATAAGTCTCATTTGCCTGAAATAGAATATAAATATTTTACTTGCATCTTGATGATAGCACTATTATTAGTGAATTGTTAAGGATATTCTATTTAACATTAAAACTAAGTATAAGTAGATAAAAGCAAGTTAGTTTTCTATATCTTGAATATTTCCTAATAAATTAATTAATATCCTTTCGTAAATATTAAAAACACTGTCATTATATAAGTATAAAATGGTGTAATTGTATTATTTATTTAATAATGCCAGATAATATTCTAAAATAATTATTAATTAGTGAGCGAAGAAGGAATATGGAACATCTCTAAAAAGTTCAGGTGCTGATGAAGTGAGGTGCTAGGAACATGGCCCCCTCGAACAAGCCAACCTACTCTGCTGCACAAGACGCAAAGTTGGCTCGGAAGTGCCAAGTACTTCTACTTCAAGATGGGATTGAGACTTAAGTGATGAGTGGCAATTCAATAAGATGCACGGAACTGGAACCTTCACTAGTAACGATGTTGACAATGTAAGCAGCAAGCAAATCAACAACTAGATCAGACTACAGTATTGAGACTCATGATGTAGTAGAAGACTTCTTAAACTGATTAAAGCAAGATCTTTCTATCGTCGATATCAATGTTAAATACTCTCTCAACGATATCGTGAATAACATACAGAACCACCGAATATACTGGCAGTGCAGAGTTCGCCAGTCAACCAGCAGACCCTGTAGACTAATTAAACATGCAATACCTACTAACTAAAAAAAGGTTTAAAAAAGATGTATTTAATATATCTCACTATTTAATAGATTAATGCATAATGTCTAGAAATTTTGATCTCTAGAATTTTAATTTACCTATAGTTACTGACTAATATTCTAAAATATCTGCATAATTACTGTAAACAGTTAATTTTGTCTAATTTTCAGTTTCTAACATTATTATTTAAGAGAGCGTTATACAAATTTATAATTTATCCTTGATATCTCATAGAACTAAATTAAATAAATTTAAGTATATTCATGAGAAAATAAATATGGTTCTGTTTATATTTATTAATTTATAATAGAATTACAATTTTCAATATTCACTTATTGAATTACCTTATTCTTCTAGCATTAATACCATATGTTTACACATTTGACTTTGCTTATATTTTTTTTTTAAAAAAAAATTATCATTATATAACGTCGTAATATTCAGAAATTGATACATGAATCAATTAAATTCATTTATATTTTGAAATAATAAAAGTTTTTAATAATATTTTTTTATGTTTTAGTTATATTTAAAAAGAAGAATAGATAATAATATTAATAATAGTAATAATAATAATATATAAATATACAAATTTTCTATTTCAGAAAAATAAAAGTTTTATTCTAGCAATCATATACAAGACTATTCTTTATTTAAGTCATATTTAATTTAAATTTAAGCTGTAGTTATATGTAAAGAAATGCCTCTATGTTATCTTGAAACATCATAATTTTAAATAAATAAAAAAAAGCAATAAATTATTGATAAATTTTGATCCAACTTATTATTTAATCTGATAAAGACATTGTAGTTTTCAATAATAATCTGTATATAATATAAATATTTAATGTTCTTATGTTAAATTAATAAATAATAATAATAAATTATTAAAATAAAAACACATATTGGAATGGAAAATTTAATTAAAAACTTAATTATAATTGAATTAAATATAGGGATAATAAAACTATAATGTGAAAAAAGGAACAAAAAAACTTATTAAAAGAAAACGTAATAAAACTTATGAAATAGTGAAAGAAATTATAAAAAAAATAATCATTAATGTTAAATTATCTAAAAATCGAATAAAAATTTATAATTAAAGCAATTAATAAAAAAGAGAAAATTAAAATACAAAAAAATAAAAAGGCGTAAAAAAATAAAGTTAAAAGAAAAATACTAATAATAATAAAAGTAAAAAAAAAATAAAGAAACGTAGAAATGAAATTAAGCTAAATTAATTATATTTGATGAAAAAAATAATCGAGGAGCTCAAAAGACTATGATCTGTAGCTTCCCATACTTGGATGAGTTGTCAAAGGGTCTGTATAGACACGAAAAAGTAGATATAGATTTGGGACCCTTAATCTTAAATGTTAAATCTCTTTTTCATGATTTTTAATTTGCTTCAAAATTGATCAAATATGGTAATTTTGAGTACTTTGAAATAAAAACTCCACAACCCTTTCAGTAGTTTGATTGAGTTTTTGATTGATAAAAGTAGACTATTAGTGCATACTTTATTAGGGTTTTTATAGGGTTTAATGTTTAAATATTAGTAATTTAAGTGAGTATATGCGAGGTTTTGGGTCAGTTTATGACAGTGAGTATATAGATTTATTGTTTAAGTTGCGATATGGATGTGATGAATATAGTGAATAACTCAAGCCTGTTCTGAATTATACGTCTATAGCAAGGCTACTCCATAAATCTTCAGCAACTGTGAAGTCTCACTGTCTATTAGTATTTGATTTAAAGAGATAGCATTTTAATTAATGAAATATTTCTTGAAAACTGAAGATGTTATATGAATAATAAAGTAATTTGTATATAAAGGTATTGATAAATAAGATCATTGTCTCATTTCAACCAGCTCGTTTCTGAAGGAGGTCTATCCTTCTCTCACATTGTGCGGTTTAGCGATTACTTCAAGATTTCTCATATAGGGACACATTTTCTGCACCAAACCGTAGATTTCTTCAGGCTTTAGGAATGCTCCCGAACCGGAGCTACAATGACATTCTCTGCTCTGTGATAGGAAACTTTATGGTCTACATTGCCTTTCTTAGCTATGATGAATTTTGAAGAAGTGCGCAGTGTAAAACCCCCAGCTGAAGTGTATCTTTCCTGTTTTAGTAAGTTTGAGCCAAATTCCTTCGTCCACTTCCTCATATCCTTGCTTCTTAATGAATTTCTAAGCCAGTTCCCTCTTTTAATTCACGACCCATATAATGAGATACCTCTCTCTTGTACAAGGTGGATAGAAATATCCAAAACTGTTAATTCGATATTGTTTCGTAAGGCAGAGTTTGTTTAATTCTCATTGCAGGGTCCATCATTACTACATCGTAAAGTCTTTCATATCTGCTCAAACAGTCCTAGGCAATCATCTCCCACATCCTGAGGCCTGTGAAATCCTTTTTAAACTGGACTGGATTAGTGAGGATCCGTTTTGTAATAGCTTTAACCTTTTTCTTTATCGATTTAAGCTGATAGTCTTTGTATATTCTAATTTTTACAATTTAGTCGCCTTTGTAAGTCCCATTCTTTTTCTCTAGTCTAAAATTGTCTTTGATAATGTTGATGTCTTGTGGTTTTAGTTTACATTTAGCAATATGGCGAGAACAGTTATAGCATCTGTCAAACCCTTTCGAGCAGTACACACAAGTTTTCTACATTTTCTTCTCCTAGTCTCTAGTAAGCTTATGTTCCACCTAATGCTTTTTATGTATGTGTGTTCTAAAGGACTCAGGTGTCTCATAGGATTTATTGCAGTAGTTGCAATCCAATCTTTCAGCATAATTTATTGCTGGTAACTTACTTCTCTTGCCAAGCATCTTTTTAATTATGTTTTAATTATTTAATTAACTTACGAAAATTCAAAATCAAGGTTTTATAGGTATGTTTCTACATAAAGTGAAATATTTATAAAAAAGAGCAATTTGTTACCTCTTTTCAAAAAAAATGAGCAATTTGTTCCTTTTATTGAAAAGAAAAGACATTGTATATATTTTAATTTACTATTTTTATATAAAGCTGTTTAAGCCTCATCGTAATTCATTAAGTTGACCTTTCATCTTATTATTTAATTTTAGTAATAAATAGTTAATATATTATTATATTTTTATTAAAATAGTTTATTATGTTAAAATTTAAGCTACTTCATAATATCTAGTGATAGTCAAAAATGGATTACATCAAAACTTAAAAATGATTTTAATTTCGAGTTGTGACATAAAACCATTTTATATATTATTAAGACATCAGTTATTATATTAAATGTAAATGAAAGTAAATAAAGACTATATATAAACAAATCTTAATAAATAAAAAGTCATGTCTAAAGTGGGGTCCATTTTTCATAAAAATTTTATAATAATTTAA
Source organism: Oxytricha trifallax (assembly GCA_000711775.1). Lineage (NCBI taxonomy): Eukaryota > Ciliophora > Spirotrichea > Sporadotrichida > Oxytrichidae > Oxytricha > Oxytricha trifallax. The sequence continues at coordinate 7,841 of ARYC01000863.1, read as the reverse complement.
TTATTTTATAATAGTTTGCACTATTTTCAAATATACCCCAAACATTTTAATTAGAAATGTGATAGCAAAAAAATTATATAATTTAGTTTTTTATGTAAAAAAGATCAATATAATTAACTAAATTTGATATTTAGTCTATTTGTATTACTTAAAGTTTCTGGTAATAGATATATATTATGATCACAAATTTTCAAAAATAATTTTAAGTAAGTCTATTGCCTATAGTGAAAATTATTTATTACATTAGCTATAATTTGATAAATTTAATTAAGTCTTTGCTTATCACAGTTATTAAGCTAAATTGAATAATTCAATACAATAAACACAATTGTTTTTATAAATTTGATTAATTAATTCTGATCAAAATAAAATTAACAAGATTTTATTGAATTTCAGCTTAATAGACATAGTCTTTAATTAGTAATATTTTATATAATCAGAAATACTTATCGAATTGTAATTGAATAATCAATTATTTAGGTCTAACAGAAAATGAAGAGTAACCAAGTGAGAACATATGACACGAGAGAGCTCTATCAAAAGTTTAGGTCCAAGAAAAACTGGATCCCTTTCTTGAGATATAATAGTAATTTTATCATTATATATAATTCTTATAGAGGGATATTACCTCCCGCCTAATAACTAAATATCATTGATATTTATTAAAGACTTTCTTGTTGGAAAAAAAACTACTTAAGAGTGCTGATGTTTAGGCATTCAATGTGCCATACTATAAGGAGCTCTCTGTGAAAAATATCTTCGATTAGATTAAGGAAGACACTCAAATCATGAGATTCATGAACCATTATGACAACTAGAGAGTCCTACCTGACAGAAAGTACATGCACGGTGTCCTCGGCAACCCATGGCCAAACTACATCAGTGAGCTTATTAAGCATGCGAATAGGATTAGGTGCGTTAAGGAAGCTGAAGAGGACAAGCAAGACCAACTTTATATAAGGGAAGACATATTCAAGAAGCTCGAGAGCGAGCCTTTCTTCCCAAGTAAGTAGCATGCATAATAATTTAATTATTTTAGAGACCAAGGGCAAAGCACTGTCACTATTAAAATTCAAATCTAAGCCTCGAGCTCAAAGAAAGTAAAGATAGTATCATGAAATATCCCAGATCTTTGAGAAATTTAAAAAGACAACGGAAAGACATGGACCACAGAATATCATGATGAGGGAGGAAGACGATGATGTGAAAGATGTTCGTCTTAAGCACCGTATGGGAGACGAGGAAATGTAATGAATGAAATTATATAATTTAATTAAATATTATCATGTCTACTCTCTATTACACCTAACATAATTCTTAAGTGCCTACCTATATCCTCTAAATGATTTGCTTATCGACACTCTCTATCGCATTCTTTATCAATCCAACATGCTGCGCCTAATTAAGGTAGAATTTTTGAGAGTCAGTGAATTTTTAATTAATCCAGATTGATATTTTAATGATGATTTTAAAAGTCTTAAATATAATGAAATAAGGGAAGATTTAGAGATTTTAGAGAAGTGTGATATTTAAATTATATAAAATGTTTATTATGAATAGGCCCATAACATTAGTACGATTCCGCAGAGGTCTGCGAAAACAGGAATCCGCAGAGTTACGCAGAGGTCATCGAGAGATAATGCGTCGCGCGCCTCATTTGCCTCAGATGCGATTCTTAATTCATTTAAGACCAAGTCTTTAAAAGCCCTATTTTCAATTAATTCTTAATTTTATATAATAAAATATGTAATTTAATTTTTAATGAAAAATTAAATATATTAAACTTGATCTGATTTCTCTATAGAGAATTGTAATTAATGATAAATTATTAATTTAGTAAATTGCGTAAATTAATTTATTACATATTTTATTATATAAAATTAAGAATTAATTGAAAATAGGGCTTTTAAAGCCTTAGTCTTAAATGAATTAAGAATCGCATCTGAGGCAAATGAGGCGCGCGACGCATTATCTCTCGATGACCTCTGCGTAACTCTGCGGATTCCTGTTTTCGCAGACCTCTGCGGAATCGTACTAATGTTATGGACCTATTCATAATATAAATCTTAAAATATTCAAATATCACACTTCTCTAAAATCTCTAAATTTTCCCTTATTTCATTATATTTAAGACTTTTAAAATCATAATTAAATCATCAATCTGGATTAATTAAAAAATTCACTGACTCTCAAAAAATTTTATTTTATAACAAAAGTCTTTGTACACCAGCTATGTTTTATAGTGATGCTTTACTTTAGAGAACACTTCTTATATACAGTGATACTCTGAGCTATAGGAGCATTGAAGATGCACTCCCAACCATAGGCACTAATTTGATTCTACACAGACTGAGTGTGATGGACACTCAAATTGTCCAAAAATATAATCACCCCCTGGATTTTAGTTCCTCACTTTTAGGTACTCGAGCATGTCTACACAATCATTGGTATTTATAAATATTGGTTTAATCATATACCCTTCCAGACCTATTCTCTCACTTATGCCAACTATTGCTGCAAATGTTTTAAAGTAATTTCATGCTTGCTCTGCTGACAGTTGTTGTATGGAAGGGCCCAATATTTAATGTTTGCCTAGAATGGCTTAAAAATCACTTCATCAATGTAAAACCCGATAGATCAATTAAGGCATGAGAATTGAGATTAAAAACAATTAAATTAAAAATTAATTATTATTGGCGTTTAATTAAAATGTTTGGGCTAATTATTAAAACTATTGGCTCAATAATAATAATTAGATCACATTGAGGTCTCTGGGGACCCCGATCTGGTATATGTTTAATATATATAAAAAAGGGACAAGCCCTTTCAATGGTTATGGAGTTTTGTTTGTTACAAGAAAATTCATCCTTCAATTAGACAGTAGGTTGTCTATTGTCATCAACTATGCCTGCTCTCTTATTCTTCACTTTCTTTTCTTCTTTTTGATGAATTTAGTTTTCTCATGTTTAATTTGTTATTCATCTTTTGGAATTAGTTTTTAATCGAGTCTTGGATCTATAAGCTTTCCAAGTCTGTATTTAGTTTTCAGAAGTTTCTGAGCCTCTGCACATTTCTAAGAGTACAACTATTTTTCTAGTCGTTGTATTTATATCCTCTTTAGATAAGAAATTCTAGGTTTCCAACTTTATTATATTAATTTTGTGATTGTAGTTCAACCATTAAGTCTATTTAGAAGATTTCCTTATTAATATTTATATTTTTGGTTCTGATCAAGTGTGGAGTTTTTCCCTAATTTCTGATGTCAACAGAAAGTTTTCTGATATTTTAAGCAAGTATGGAGACGCTTGGGTAGAAGCTTCTTGTTTGTCATTGATGTGTTCATTCTTTGATAGAGGCATGTTTGGGGTTATGTGGGGTTCTTTTACTAATGTTTAATGAGACTATGTTGTATTATAAGTTTGGTAAAAAAAGAATATTTTGAGATATACGTGTCTCTTTTTCTTCCCTATTTAGTACCCTAAGTGCGTCATTACCTTAACTTCTATTTTCTTCCTATTTGATAGTAAAATTTTAGTCAAATAAGTTTTATTAGAAGATGGGGTTTTGTTGAAGGGGTCTCTGGGTTTTGTGGATGCTAAATTATTGAGATAGTGAGCAATTTGGTTTGAAAAGGTCATTCCATGTTGGTAGTAATTATCTCACTTATGGGATTGGTTTTCCCCAGATGTCTAGAGTTGGTAGGTTTGTGTTTGAACTATTAAATAAATTTATCTAGTTATTGCTAGGTATATTATTGAATAAGTTGCTGCTCTAGATGTTCCTCTTAGAGTCTTAGTTAAATAGTTTATTATTTGAATCACTATTAAATAGTGAATTTTAACTAAAGGTATGGTCGAAGATGGCCTGACTCTTTGTTGAGCTTGCTTGTTCTGTGATTTCTATGTTGTGTGGGCTCTATTGTGAAGTTTGGGGACTGTTAGCTCTTTATTCTTTAAGCTTTCTTTTTCTGATTTTTGCCTCTCCTTCTTCCTTGAATCTCATTGAGTAAAAGTCTGTGTTACTCGGCTCGTCTATTGCTAGTGCTAGGAGATTGGCTTGGTGGTGATTGAGATCGATGCTCAGAAGTCCCTAAATAGCGAAGTCCGCTAATCTTTCTTATTGCTTATCGTTGAAGTAAGCAATAATATCAACTCCGTCTTCTGTGGACGGAGGAGAGCAGGCGCTTTGGTCGACTTATTAAACTTCCTACTTTTGTGGTCTAAGTGAATCATGGGTGATCCTATTACTTGGCTTAGAGTTCCACATTCGGAGAGGTGCGACCTATTTATTATCTTTTTAATATAAGATTTATTTGGCTCAATTAGTTGTCCTTATAAAATAATCCAATCAGGGTGTTTAAATTTGATTTTAGCCTAATTATTTATGATATTGTCCAATTATAATTAATTCTTAATCTAAATTGTTCTTAACTCCAATCCTCACTTCAAAATTGATTTATGGGGTTTTATATGATTTTTGGTGTTGGTCTGCCAGACTAGTCAGTCTCTAAAGCATGTCATCCTAGGGATTATAAGACTTTAAGCGTAAACTGGAGTCATTCTCTTCTTAGACTTCATCTCTTTATATTTTATCTTGTGATTTGAGTATATTCTCATCAGTTGGGAGGCTGACAGTTTATATTCAGGAAACTCTCTATTTTACTAAATAACTCTAGACTCAAAAAAGAGTCCATTTTACCTCTCCATTGTAGATGCCTAAACAATATAATGAACAAATGTATCAGAGAGAGCTTCATGCTTCTTAGACTTTGATGAATGAGTTTAATAATCTGAAGGATCAAGTTAACTGAAGTATTTTTAAACTTTATAGTACGGGACGCCTAAAATAATAAATGTTTAACGATAACTAGCAAAGACTTTGCTCCTAATTTTTTAGGTTATGGCTCCATATCGTAACTAGCGCCCGTATGTATTAACCCTGCTTTAGTATAGGTCTTTAAAATTTTTCATTATTTTCATTCTATATTAAATTGATATATCTTGAAATTAAATATTACTTTATTTCAGAAAAATTTTGATTCTAAGCCTAAGAGACCCTTAAAATTTTAGCAGCATCATATTGACTATCTTATTAATGATAAGACTCTTAAATACTGGGCTCATTTCTCTCTAGCCTAGAGGGCTGTGTTGTTTCATCACCAATTTCCTGAGCTTCACATATTTGCTTAATCGATAGCTTATATATATATATAAAAAGAACGGAATATCTTACAAGACAGTCAATCGCATTAAGAGAGTGATTGACTTTAATGTTCCATTTTTATAAGGATAAATTAAATTATATATTCGATTAAATCCAGAGGTCTTAAGAGCATAATATAAAGTTCATACACGCTGATGAAGCTGTATTTACATTCAATACCTTTATATCAAGTCTTGGTACAAGAGGTATAGTAATATAAAAGTTTATGACTAAAAGGTTAAGGTGTAAACTCATGCTATTCATGATGGAATAAGTGAAGATAGTGTCCTCGAGAATTATGTTATTCACCCTCGTTATATAAAGACTGAATAATATATAAAGTTCTTGAAAATAACTCAGAGATAAGTACGCTGACTAAGAGATTATTCTATTCCTTGATAACTTGTCAGTTCATAAAACTTAAGACTCAAGGATAGAATATGAAAGGCTAAATAGAACACCTGTATTTAATGTTCCTTACAGCCCTTAGTTCAATGGAATTTAATTATATTGCGGTTATTGAAATACCGTTATAAGAAATTGCTACTCTACCATCTAATGCATGATTTAAAGATTGATACAGTCGATTTTATTAAGAGTGCTGTTAAGAGAGTCAGCGATGATAAAGCTAAAGTATGCGCAAGAGAAGATAAATTTTGTGTATATAAATAAGTTTTAGATTTAAGCGAATTAATAATTTCACATATTAAATTTGCCTGTAAAGGGATTTGGCTTCTCTTTCTTTTCTTCATCTTAAGGCTTGCTTGATCCAATGTTTCTTCTCTTAGTGCCAGCTCCTGCATCTATGTTCATCTCAATGAGTTATCATATCAAAGATAACTATTTATATAAATTTATTCCTCAATAGATAGTTTTTTTTTCTAGAACAATAGTATAGAATAAAATAGGAAAAATATATTGGTGTACAAATTTAATTTGTTAGAGTTTTTTAGAGTTTTTGATAAAATATTTAATGCAGACATATCGAAATGAATATCATGGTTTAAATGATGGGAAATATCTTAACTCTAATTTTGAAAGAATATATATCTTGACATCGTCAATATCACCATAAGAAGCAAGGAATTTATCCTCCCAAATTATTTAATTTTCTTATATTTCTAAAAAATATTTAGAGAAGCAGTGTTAGTATTTAACAGATTTACAATATTGTTAGTTTATTCATTAAAATTATTGATAACTTTAATTCATTGCTAGAATTGATAAATTTTACAATCTATTAAGCATAATTTAAATTTAAGGTTTGTTTATTTCTTTATATGCTCGATTTTCCAAACATTTTAATTCTATGGGGTTTATTACAATAAAAAAATTATAAAATTGTACAATTCATATAAGCATATTTTTATATTAGATGAGATTATGAAATTATACTGATTCTCTCTTATATATTGTAATTTACTATATTTATAAGTAGATTTTTCTTTAACAAATTTAAAATACTCAATTGCAAATCAAGAATTAAAGAATATTAATAATTAGGAAATTTTAAATATAATTAATAAATAATGCTTTATTTAATTATTGATTCCTTGTTTAAATGTTTATTTTTGATGAATTTCTTAGAAATTAATAAATTTTTAATAAATAATTAAGAATATGAGAATTTGTAAAAATGTCTAAACATAAACCTCTGTGTTATTCATTTAAAATGTAAGTTACAAAAATTATATCTAAAATTGTATTTTATAGGTGTGGTACCTGGTAAGAGAGGCGGTAGGTAAAAACTGATACTCAGAAAAAGTACAAAAATAGACAAAAATACATTTACACATACAGTTGGTGCTAAATATACTGAAGATTTGAGAGAGGACAATATTTATTTTAAGATATACAATTTCCATTATGTTACTCATATTTATATTTATTATTAATAAATTATTAATTATATTTCACTATATTTAAACAATTTCATGATTATAGATTGCTTTAAGTTTGATTTGTATTAATTTAATTGTATCAGCTTTATATTATTTATTTTTATACACCAATTAAAAATGCCCTTTGATTTGCTCTTCTCCTTTAAGCTACTATTTTATTATCATTATTATATATTACGGTTTATAGTATTTAATAAGCGTTTTCGTTATTTTTATTAATGAGACTCTCGATTAATGGAGTCGAAGAGTTAATCACTAGTCTCTGTTCAAGATATTGTTGTGCTTATTGCTGTTTATCATCATTGAGGCAATGCTGCTGGCATCATTATCATGTCTTCTAGAACCATCTCAACTGTCTTTGCTTCTTCATCAAGCACCCCTGTAATCTTCTTCTGTAATAGTCATCTTCATCATCTCTTCACTTTCCAGCTCTTATGTCTCTTGACTTAATTTACAGAATTAATCACTATTATTTATTATTACAACCCAAAACATCTTTGGAAATTACAGAGATTAAAAAATATACCAACAAGTTAAACTTTTGCTTATCATAATTGTAAAAACAGAGTAACTAAAATATCAAACTAACTAAATTGTTAAGTGTTACCATAGCTGTAAGTATCTTTGTATTTACTGACTTATTAGTAATATGGGTAGTTATTGCCGAAAAAAGCGATAGCAGTTACAATCACATAACATCTAAATGAGTATTGTAAAGAAGCTGATGGCTATAATTGA
>ARYC01000860.1:0-17201 GCA_000711775.1 Oxytricha trifallax | reverse complement strand
TTAATCTCTTTATTTTTAATAGCTTTCTTCTCCTCACAAAGTATTGCTTTCAAGAATGAAATGTTGGTACCTTCCATTGTTGGAAGGAATAAACCAACTTTATAATATGTTAATCGTCATCAAGTTATCTTACCATGTAAGTTAGGTATCGATATAGATCTTCCTTACTTCTGAATCTTGAGATCATTTCTTGAGCCTCAACTCTTTTTCATTTGATCATTGAGTGATTCCATCTTTGTTCCTCTTCCTATTAATGAATTTCAAATTATAATTTATAGACTTCTGGATCCTATTAATTAAAAACTTACTATTAAATATGGGCATCTTATAGGAGGTCAACCCTGTCAAGATACGTGGAGAAAGTTTGCAGAAGCTGTAACAAACTTCAGAGATGGATCTCCATTTTTATCAATTTAGTTCCATTAAATTAGAACTAAATTTGTTTAAATTTTATTAGTACTGGTACTATATCCGTTTAATTTATATTGGTACCAATTTAATAGTACCAAAACTTAATTAGGACCTAGTTTTAAACTAATGAGGTTTTAATGGAAAAGTTCCAAAATGGTTTAAAGCCTAATTGGTACCAGTACCAACCTGAACTTTATCTAAGTTGGTACCAAAATTAAAAATATTTAGCATTAATTTAGAAAATTTATAGTTATAAACTTAGTATAAATATGATGTCTAACGCCTAAGAATCAACCATTGTTGTTGCAGTACCAACTCCTATACAAAGTTAATATAACTAGAGAGGTTAGAAATTTAAATTTGAATTTAAACATAGCGGCTAACTTAAATCGTAAAGCAATCTCTCTTGGAACTGGATAATCATAGCTAAACTTTGGCTCAACTAAAAAGCTTGAAATTATTTAAGTTTGAGAGGGAGGTAAAGCTAAGAGCTCTTGAATTTGAAGCAGAGGTTTTTATCATAGAAGTATTAAACCAGAAGAAGAGTGAAGAGATAGGAGTTTAAACTTAAATTGATTATGTTGAGGAGCTAAAAGAACAGCAACCAATCGAAAAGATAAAACATATCAATGTGAAGAATGCTAGAATCTTTTCTCTACCGAACAAAGCTTGAAGAGACACTTGAAAGAGGTACACTCTGGCAAAGCCAAGATCTATTTCAAGCATGAAAAGGTAGATGGTAGGTATTAGTGCACGACATGCATGAAATCATATACTTATTCAGCTAAAGTTAAAAGGCATATGCAAAAGCATCACCTCAGCGAGTTTTTTATTGAAGATTAAGAGACTAAAAACTAGTACCAGCTAAAAGAAAATCTAATACTCTTGAATAATAAAAAGAGCAGCAGGAGAAACACAAGAGGTAGAAGCGATTTGAATCGATGAACCAACCAGTAGGCAATACAATTTCAGCATGCTTATAAGCGAAAGCTATGAATATACCAGCATTAAATGCAGTTGATCTCAGCACTTGTATTGAAAACTACTTGAATATAAATGTGCCTGCAAAAGCAAAGCTTATAGTAGTTGATGAGTATGCATACAAGGTGTATCCTTTCAGTTATCTTCTTAAGAACCAACAGTATTAGAACGAGTTTGCTAATGAATACATGGTTCTTAGAGAGGCCCAAAGAAAAGATTGCAAGAATTTGCTTAAGTTAGATGGTGTCATATTAAGCTATGGTTTTATCGCACTAAGACTCAAGAAATTTGAAATGACACTGAGAGACTATCTCTATCATAATCGATACCCCGATGATTTAAACGATATACTTTCAGATATGATAAAGGGTGTCAAGGAGTTGCATGACCTTGGGTATGTTCATAGAGATTTGAAGCCTTAAAATGTAATGCTGAATCTTTGCCATTAGAAGTAGTTGTAATCGATTTCAATAGAGCTTTAAGATAAGAAATCGTTACTTTAGCATAGGTACTTGGGACTCCCGGATACTTCCCAAAGAGAGAAGTGGACAAATGGTTCTGTCTAATGGGATGTTTGGGCAGTAGCTGCAATAATATTAGAAAGTGATATGGAAAGTATGTCTTCCTTTGGTACTAAACATGAAAAGCATTCAATAAGTTTGGCTTAGAAACACATAAAGTAAGAAGCTGTCTGCAATGAAATTAAAAGCATAGTAGAGATGATAATCGTGAGAGCTCCAAACTTCCTCGATAAACATTTGATGATATCCTTGACCCACTAGAGAGAGCAAAGTTCATGAGATACAATAAAGATAAACAGATAAAATTTGTTTGAATTTATAACACTAATAGTCATTAAATATACATTAAATTCACATAAAACCTGCATTTTGTCTACTAACCCCAATAAGACCCCAACTATACCTACAAATCAAAGCACTTATAAACTTCAAAAAATGGTTTTGATGTTTTGACTGTGATCAAGTTCCCATCACTATAAAATGAAATATACTTGTGTTAATTCGTGATAGATATATAAAAAGAGCAGTGAACAAGACAACCCATCAAGTCGTTAGTAACATGCTTACGTGGAAACTGACATCATGGTTCTCGTGATCAAAACGGTGATCACGAAACCATCACTTTACTCTGAATGATTTAAGTTTATATCTATGAATAACTTCAATAAAAGAGCAGTTATCAGAACCAGCCCTGAACTCACAATTTACTTGCTCAAGTGTTAACTGCCCTCGTGGTCTTAGTGATAAAGACAGAATATCTACAACGGTGATCACGTCTCATAACTTTTTAATGAAATATTTCAGTGTTTTTTAGTTATAGATAACTTATAAGAGCAGTGACCTCGACAATACATCAAGTCGTTAGTAACGTGCTTACTTGGAAACTGAGATCATTGATATTGTGATAAAAACGGTGATCACGAAAACCATCTCTTAAATCTGAATGATTTAATATTTAAATCTATGAATAACTTCAATAAAGAGCAGTAATCAGAACCAGCCCTGAACTCACAAAGCACGTGCTCAAGTTGTAACTTCTCTTGTGATCCTAATTATAAAGACAGTATCACTACCACGGTGATCACATTCCAATCATTATACTTGAAAGATAAGGATGCTTCTTTAGTTCCTCTAGCCAGGCTGAGCTTATTAGAATGCCTTGCTTCTTCTAGTCTTCAGGAGAGATATAATATCGTTTCTTATGAGCTCTTCAATTATTTCTCTGAGATACTCCTCTTTTATTGTACCAAGAACACCAAAGATGAAGTTTCTCTCTGGTAGTTTATTAGAGAGTTGTTTCTTTGTAGGAAGGTAAACTACCACTTCCTCATCTTACATGGCATCCTCATAAAGATTTGTGACTGAAATCTCAGGGTAGTTGGGAATTTCTATTAGTTTAATCTCTTTATTTTTTAAAGCTTTCTTCTCCTCACAAAGTATTGTTTTTAAGAATGAAATTTTGGTACCTTCCATCGTTGGAAGGAATAAACCAACTGTTTAATATGTAATTGTCATCTATTTATCTTACCATGTAAAGTTAGGTATCGATAGAGATCTTCTTTACTTCTGAATCTTGAGATCATTTCTTGATCCTCAACTCTTTTCATTTGATCATTGAGTGATTCCATCTTTGTTCTTCTTCTTATAAATGAATTTCAAATTATATTTTAAAGACTTCTGGATCCTATTGTTTATAAACTTACTATTAAATATGGGCATCTTATAGGAGGTCAACCCTGCAAATATACGTGGAGAAAGTTTGCAGAAGCTGTAACAAGCTTCAGAGATGGATCTCCATATTTATCAATTTAGTTCCATTAAATTAATACTAAATTTGTTTAAATTTAATTAGTACTGGTACTAAATCCGTTTAATTTAAATTAGTACCAATTTAATAGTACCAAAACTTAATTAGTACCTAGTTTTAAACTAATGAGGTTTTAATGGAAAAGTTCCCAAAATGGTTTAAAACCTAATTGGTACCAGTACCAACCTGAATTTTATCTAAGTTGGTACCAAAATTAAAAATATTAAGCATTAATTTAGAAAATTTATAGTTATAAACTTAGTATAAATATGATGTCTAACGCCTAAGAATCAACCATTGCTGTTGCAGTACCAACTCCTATACAAAGTTACTATAACTAGAGAGGTTATTTGAGCTTTATAATAGAAATTTAAATTTGAATTTAAACATGGCGGCTAACTTAAATAGTAAAGTAATCTCTCTTGGAACTGGATAATCATAGCTAAACTTTGGCTCAACTAAAAAGCCTGAAATTATTTATGTTGAGAGGGAGGTAGAGCTAAGAGCTCTTGAATTTGAAGCTGAGATTTTTATCAAAGAAGGATTAAACCAGAAGGAGAGTGAAGAGATAGGAGTTTAAACTTAAATTGATTATGTTGAGGAGCTAAAAGAACAGCAACCAATCGAAAGATAAAAACATATCAATGTGAAGAATGCTAGAATCTTTTCTCTACCGAACAAAGCTTGAAGAGACACTTGAAAGAGGTACACTCTGGCAAAGCCAAGATCTATTTCAAGCATGAAAAGGTTAGATGGTAGGTATTAGTGCACGACATGCATGAAATCATATACTCATTCAGCTAAAGTTAAAAGGCATATGCAAAAGCATAACCTCAGCGAGTTTTTGATTGAAGATTAAGAGACTAAAAAACTAGTACTAGCTAAAAGAAAGTCTAATACTCTTGAATAATAAAGAGAGCAGCAGGAGAAACACAAGAGGCAGAAGCGATTTGAATCGATGACACAACCAGTAGGCAATACAATTCCAGCATGCTTCTAAGCGAAAGCTATGAATATACCAGCATTAAATGCAGTTGATCTCAGCACTTGTATTGAAAACTACTTGAATATAAACGTGCCTGCAAAAGCAGAGCTTATTATAGTTTATGAGTATGCATACAAGGTGTATCCTTTCAGTTATTTTCTTAAAAACCAACAGTATTAGAACGAGTTTGCTAATGAATACATGGTTCTTAGATAGGCCTAAAGAAAAGACTGCAAGAATTTGCTTAAGTTAGATGGTGTCATATTAAGCTATGGTTTTATTGCACTAAGACTCAAGAAATTTGAAATTACTTTGAGAGACTATCTCTATCATAATTGATACCCCGATGATTTAAACAATATACTTTCAGATATGATAAAGGGTGTCAAGGAGTTGCATGACTTGGGTATGTTCATAGAGATTTGAAGCCTAAAAATGTAATGCTGAATCTCTGCCCATTAGAAGTAGTTTTAATCGATTTCAATAGAGCTTTAAGATAAGAAATCGTTACTTTAGCATAGGTACTTGGGACTCCCGGATAGTCCCAATAAGAGAAAAGTGGACAAATGGTTCTGTCTAATGGGATGTTTGAGCAGTAGCTGCAATAATATTAGAAAATGATATGGAAAGTATGTCTTACTTTGGTACTAAACATGAAAAGCAATCGATAATTTTGGCTTAGAAACACATAAAGTAAGAAGATGTCTGCAAAGAAATTAAAAGCATAGTAGAGATGATAATCGTGAGAGCTCCAAACTATCCTCGGTAAACATTAGATGATATCCTTGACTCACTAGAGAGAGCAAAGTTCAAGAGATACAATATAGATAAACAGATAAAATTTGTTTAATTTAATAACACTAATACTCATTAAATGTTCATTAAATTCACATAAAACCTGCATTTTGTATACTAACCCAATAAGACCCCAACTATACCCTACAAATCAAAGCACTTATAAACTTCAAAAAATGGTTTTGATGTTTTGACTGTGATCAAGTTCCCATCACTATAAAATGAAATATACTTGTGTTAATTCGTGATAGATATATAAAAAGAGCAGTGAACAAGACAACCCATCAAGTCGTTAGTAACATGCTTACGTGGAAACTGACATCATGGTTCTCGTGATCAAAACGGTGATCACGAAACCATCACTTTACTCTGAATGATTTAAAAGGTTTATATCTATGAATAACTTCAATAAAAGAGCAGTTATCAGAACCAGCCCTGAACTCACAATTTACTTGCTCAAGTGTTAACTGCCCTCGTGGTCTTAGTGATAAAGACAGAATATCTACAACGGTGATCACGTCTCATAACTTTTTAATGAAATATTTCAGTGTTTTTTAGTTATAGATAACTTATAAGAGCAGTGACCTCGACAATACATCAAGTCGTTAGTAACGTGCTTACTTGGAAACTGAGATCATTGATATTGTGATAAAAACGGTGATCACGAAAACCATCTCTTAAATCTGAATGATTTAATATTTAAATCTATGAATAACTTCAATAAAGAGCAGTAATCAGAACCAGCCCTGAACTCACAAAGCACGTGCTCAAGTTGTAACTTCTCTTGTGATCCTAATTATAAAGACAGTATCACTACCACGGTGATCACATTCCAATCATTATACTTGAAAGATAAGGATGCTTCTTTAGTTCCTCTAGCCAGGCTGAGCTTATTAGAATGCCTTGCTTCTTCTAGTCTTCAGGAGAGATAGAATATCGTTTCTTATGTGCTTCTTCAATTATTTCTCTGAGATACTCCTCTTTTATTGTACCAAGAACACCAAAGAAGAAGTTCCTCTCTGGTAGTTTATTAGAGAATTGCTTCTTGGTAGGAAGGTAAACTACCACTTCCTTATCTTATATGGCATCCTCATAAAGATTAGTGACTGAAATCTCAGGGTAGTTGGGAATTTCGATTAGTTTAATCTCTTTATTTTTAAAAGCTTTCTTCTCCTCACAAAGTATTGCTTTCAAGAATGAAATTTTGGTACCTTCCATCGTAGGAAGGATTAAACCAACTGTATAATATGTTAATAATCATCAAGTTATCTTACCATGTAAAGTTTGGTATCGATAGAGATCTTCTTTACTTCTGAATCTTGAGATCATTTCTTGAGCCTCGACTCTTTTCATTTGATCATTGAGTGATTCCATCTTTTTTGTTCCTCTTCCTATTAATGAATTTCAAATTATAATTTATAGACATCTGGATCCTATTGTTTAAAAACTTACTATTAAATATGGGCATCTTATAGGAGGTCAACCCTGCAAAGATAGTGGAGAAAGTTTGCAGAAGCTGTAACAAACTTCAGAGATGGATCTCCATTTTTATCAATTTAGTTCCATTAAATTAGAACTAAATTTGTTTAAATTTTATTAGTACTGGTACTATATCCGTTTAATTTATATTGGTACCAATTTAATAGTACCAAAACTTAATTAGGACCTAGTTTTAAACTAATGAGGTTTTAATGGAAAAGTTCCAAAATGGTTTAAAGCCTAATTGGTACCAGTACCAACCTGAACTTTATCTAAGTTGGTACCAAAATTAAAAATATTTAGCATTAATTTAGAAAATTTATAGTTATAAACTTAGTATAAATATGATGTCTAACGCCTAAGAATCAACCATTGTTGTTGCAGTACCAACTCCTATACAAAGTTACTATAACTAGAGAGGTTATTAGAGCTTTATAATAGAAATTTAAATTTGAATTTAAACATGGCGGCTAACTTAAATCGTAAAGCAATCTCTCTTGGAACTGGATAATCATAGCTAAACTTTGGCTCAACTAAAAAGCTTGAAATTATTTAAGTTTGAGAGGGAGGTAAAGCTAAGAGCTCTTGAATTTGAAGCAGAGGTTTTTATCATAGAAGTATTAAACCAGAAGAAGAGTGAAGAGATAGGAGTTTAAACTTAAATTGATTATGTTGAGGAGCTAAAAGAACAGCAACCAATCGAAAAGATAAAAACATATCAATGTGAAGAATGCTAGAATCTTTTCTCTACCGAACAAAGCTTGAAGAGACACTTGAAAGAGGTACACTCTGGCAAAGCCAAGATCTATTTCAAGCATGAAAAGGTAGATGGTAGGTATTAGTGCACGACATGCATGAAATCATATACTCATTCAGCTAAAGTTAAAAGGCATATGCA
The DNA here is from genome assembly GCA_000711775.1 of Oxytricha trifallax. Taxonomy (NCBI): domain Eukaryota; phylum Ciliophora; class Spirotrichea; order Sporadotrichida; family Oxytrichidae; genus Oxytricha; species Oxytricha trifallax. Next base: position 9,324 of record ARYC01000860.1, on the reverse strand, counting down.
AAAGCATCACCTCAGCGAGTTTTTGACTGAAGATTTAAGAGACTAAAAAACTATTACCAGCTAAAAGAAATCTAATACTCTTGAATAATAAAGAGAGCAGCAGGTGAAACACAAGAGGCAGAAGCGATTTGAATCGATGAACCAACCAGTAGGCAATACACTTTCAGCATGCTTCTAAGCGAAAGCTATGAATATACCAGCATAAAATGCAGTTGATCTCAGCACTTGTATCGAAAACTACTTGAATATAAACGTGCCTGCAAAAGCAAAGCTTATAGTAGTTGATGAGTATGCATACAAGGTGTATCCTTTCAGTTATCTTCTTAAGAACCAACAGTATAAGAACGAGTTTGCTAATGAATACATGGTTCTTAGAGAGGCCTAAACAAAAGATTGCAAGAATTTGCTTAAGTTAGATGGTGTCATATTAAGCTATGGTTTTATCGCACTAAGACTCAAGAAATTTGAAATGACTGAGAGACTATCTCTATCATAATCGATACCCCGATGATTTAAACGATATACTTTCAGATATGATAAAGGGTGTCAAGGAGTTGCATGACCCTGGGTATGTTCATAGAGATTTGAAGCCTGAAAATGTAATGCTGAATCTTTGCCATTAGAAGTAGTTGTAATCGATTTCAATAGAGCTTTAAGATAAGAAATCGTTACTTTAGCATAGGTACTTGGGACTCCCGGATACTTCCCAATAAGAGAAAAGTGGACAAATGGTTCTGTCTAATGGGATGTTTGAGCAGTAGCTGCAATAATATTAGAAAATGATATGGAAAGTATGTCTTACTTTGGTACTAAACATGAAAAGCAATCGATAATTTTGGCTTAGAAACACATAAAGTAAGAAGATGTCTGCAAAGAAATTAAAAGCATAGTAGAGATGATAATCGTGAGAGCTCCAAACTATCCTCGGTAAACATTAGATGATATCCTTGACTCACTAGAGAGAGCAAAGTTCAAGAGATACAATATAGATAAACAGATAAAATTTGTTTAATTTAATAACACTAATACTCATTAAATGTTCATTAAATTCACATAAAACCTGCATTTTGTATACTAACCCAATAAGACCCCAACTATACCCTACAAATCAAAGCACTTATAAACTTCAAAAAATGGTTTTGATGTTTTGACTGTGATCAAGTTCCCATCACTATAAAATGAAATATACTTGTGTTAATTCGTGATAGATATATAAAAAGAGCAGTGAACAAGACAACCCATCAAGTCGTTAGTAACATGCTTACGTGGAAACTGACATCATGGTTCTCGTGATCAAAACGGTGATCACGAAACCATCACTTTACTCTGAATGATTTAAGGTTTATATCTATGAATAACTTCAATAAAAGAGCAGTTATCAGAAACATCACTTACTAACAAGTCACTTTCCAAATTAGTTACTGCCTTCGTGGTCCTAGTAATATATACAGTATTACTACCTCTGTGATTAATTTCCCATCCTTTTAAAGCGTTTATAGTAAAATAAGAGAGATTGTTAATTTGAAAAGATTAAAGAGTAAATTCAGTCTTAGTTTGCTGTGAGTTTTTGTCTTATTGTCACCATTTACAGTATTTCAATCATCACAAACCACTTTTTTCTTTCTTTATCAAACTGCCAGAAATATTCGCATTTAGAAGTACATTTTTTAAGCATCTCTAAGAACCAGTTCAAAGTTGCTGATAAAAGCTCAGCTACTGCTAGGTTTAAGTAATCTCTGGCCAAGATCCTTAGAGATCAGGAACCTCCATTTTAATTGCTAGAATACTAATATTTTTAAAAAGTTAATAAATTAAATCACTCAAATTAAAACTTTTCAAGTTTTAATGCTTAACTATATTTGATTAAACTAATAGGTTTTATTTATAGAGAAATTATAATAGAGATGTCTTAATTGATTTTAAGATGATATTTATTAATTAAGACTTTGAGTGATTTAATTTTATTAACTTTTTAAAAACATTTGTATTTTAGCAATTAAAATGGAGGTTCCTGATCTCCAGAATAAACACTAAAATATTTCATTTAAAATGATGGGAACGTGATCACCGTGGTTGTGATACTGTCTTTATCACTTGGACTTCGAAGGCTGTTACCGTATATGCAAGTGACTTGTTAGATGAGGATTGTCGTGATCGCTGCTCTTTTTTGAAGTTATTCATTTAATTAAACCTAAAATCATTCATAATTAAGTGATAGTTACGTATTAACGTAGTCATTATTACTGTTTTGTTCCACATGGACCATGATTGCAATTATCACGAGAGCACATTACTTTTGACTTATGAAATGGTCGTTGTCACTGCTCTTTTTGAAATTATATATATATAATTAGACCTTAAATATTTTAGAAAAAATATAAAAGGCTTATTTTATAATCAATTACTTAGAATTATTTTGATTTCCAATTTTTTATTTCTTCTAAACTTTTCATAGCGATTGAGTGATTTGGATGAGTTCATAAAGATAAAATTGTGCATAACTTCATCAGCTTTGAAAGTAGAAGAGATAATCGAAGTGTTAAGAGGTGATTTCAAATGAACTTCCTCAGTCTACAATGAATAGTGATGTTGCCAATTTTCAGTGTTTTTTCATTGTTCCTGCCAAAATTTTCTTCTAGCATAATTTCTTTCATTTTTTTAGAGTCTGGTGCATTGTATCTAGTTTTACTCAACTAGTTTTAAATTGAACTCTTCTTAACGTGCTTGCTTGAAACTTATTAATTGCTAAAAAACGTGGAGTTATTTTGATTACTTAATCTCAATCCATGAGCTGTACTCGATGGAATGCTGGTCATGGTGTTTCTAATTGGGGATTAATGCCCAATTGTATGTAAGTGAGGGCCAAAGTTATATGAAGTAGAGAAATTAGAGTTAATTGACATTAAATTTGGCTCTATTGTTTTAGAGTCTAATCTACGCTTTCTCTATTTGGCGAGATAATTCACATTCCTTTTATCGAAAGATTTGCTATAATAAAATATAATAAATCACATGTTTTTATCAATAAAGAAACTTATATTGTATTTATATCAATTTCAATTTGAAAGCTACAGTTATAAGTTAAACTTACGATTAAATATCAACAGTATGTGAAAGTAAAGTTTTTTATTCTTTAGATGCCCCAGGTTAAACTTCGTCAATAATTAAATTCTTAGGAGTTATCGATTGGAATTAAGTTGGTTGTGTTTGCAATATAGTATCCATGATTTAATCAAAATTTAATTCATTAGACCCCTAATTTATATTTATGATCATTTTAGTTCATTAATAGAAATAAAAAGGCGAACTTTTAAAAAAATTTAAATACATAATATATAATGATATTTTGAAACATTTAAAAACTTGAATTAAAATGAGATATTTTTAAAAAATTCTTAGATTATTCTTATGCTCAAAACATTTTTATCTAAAGTTAAAAAATTTCAAGTTAAAAAAATGTTTAAGATATGATGATGAGTATGTTCACCAATTTCTTTAAAAAATTTGAAACTCAGTATTGCTATTTTATTGATTAAATTCCAATTTATCTATAAGATTTATTATTACTACAACCAGTCTCCTTAATAATGCGAATAAATAAATTGATAAAATAAGTATTTGAATTTAAAGTTCTTAGAAGAAGTGAGACTAGAGATACATTAAAGGTTAATTCTCTCTATATTTTATTTCATTTATTAGCTTTTTATCAGTTCACAGAGTTAAAATGTAATAATTTCTTATGAATAATTAGAGAACACTTAAATTCCCTCTTTTTATGTTAATTATCCACAGACCATTATTCATTATTTAAGTACTTATTAAATAATATGTCTAGTAGCTCTTCTAGTTAAGAACACTATATACATGTAATTTTAATAGGTGGTATGTGTATATTGATTTGATTTACACTTAAGCATCACATTTCAAATTCACTTGAGGTGTGGCTGTTCACGAACATCTTCCTCCCTACACTCTTCTTCAAATGAGTCTTTAATTAAATTTAAACTCAATTAAAAAATTACAATCATCTTTGAGACAAATTTCAATGATGTGGGAGGGGATTAGTATATAGGAGTTCTTCAATACAGTTCCTTTATATATTAATGATAAAGTCTTTGGTAGTTATGATGCTCATCAGCGCTTCTTTCATAGGTAGAGCTCATTGATTCCTCGCTCTCAGACTGTGCAAAGAGCATCTTATCAGTAATAAATTTAGTGTTGTTCTCGAATTTGTTTCTTCTGACTCTTTACTTCTTGCCAGTTGCCTTTCTAGCCAGTCTTCTGACCGAACGTCTCAGCTTGCGCTCTGACCTCCTAATAAACTTTTTAATTTAGGTGTACTTCACCATCTTAGTGATGGAGGTGAGATCATGAGGGATGTTAGAACGTAGAGGAGGGTGGAGTATGTGCTCATAATCCATTTTGAGAGGATACTAGAGTTTTTGTTGTTGCTTCTGTCATCGTCGTCTGCTAGTTCTTAATAGAAAATTGAAGAGTCCAATTCACAGTCTTAGCATTGATATATTAGAAACAGTTTGATTATTTCTAATTAATCTTAAACCTTAAACTCTATAATTAATTAGATTGTAAATTCAATGTCAATATGAGTAAGCTAGTCTAGTTTGCAAAAATGACATATTTAACAAGGTATCTATCTTTCAAAATTAAATATATTAAATTATTATAATTACCTATTCGCACATCGTGTTAAGTATTTAACTAATTAAATAAGAATAATAAACGTATTGCTATAATAATATATGCACAAAAATTGTTGTATTTTATTGCTTTTTAGTTTAAATATATGTGATGTATGTTGTAAATTTACTGGAAATATATAAATATGGCAATCATCTTATTTAAAGATGCTGATGCAATAACTTTATTAGCTACAGCAACAGCAGTAGCAGCAATAATAATAATAATTACAGAAGAGCAATGTTGTCACTTAATAGCAATCAATCTAGATTTAATCTCTGGCTTCTCCAATTCTTAATCCTACTTCTATGCAAGCAAGTATAAATAAAAAAATAATATCATTGCCATTTTATCTTAAATTAATTAAGTATTTTTTGAAGAGTTTATTTATATATTTCAAGCAAGTGCATCATTTAATAAGAAATCAAGATAAAATTCTACTTTATCGCAAAATATTATTAAGTAAGTTTTACTCTTATTTTTCATCCAACTCTATGATATATCTAATTTACTTTAATCAAAGTAGTGTGCTACTTCTTTTATTAACAAATTAGAATATATAAATATCTAATCTCTTGTTTTTCTAGAGGTGATGATAGTGGCAAAGCGATAAGCTGCAGATTGCGTTAAAACACGAGCAGCATAAAGGACATCACTTGGGTGGATTACCTCAAAGTTCTGCCAATAAAAACATGCTTGAAAGAAGTAAAGAAGTTCACTCTTTGATATAGTTCTAAAAGATGAAGACATAGCATAAAAATAATGGCATTTCACTTATGCAGGTCATGTTTATGAAAGCTTTCTTTGATTATTGTCAGTAGTTTTATGAACATCAATTATATAACAAGAAACAACAAAATTAGTTTTGTAAGATATTTATCGGTGGTTCCTTTAGATTTATTGTTTATTTTTTATATAAAAAAAAGTATGACTAAACTTTCTATTCTCTAGTGATAAGCTTGAACAAGGACATGAACAAATTTCAGATAATAAAGCGCATGTCTTTAATTAGTAATGAAATGATGTTGAGGGAATTTGAAATATTGCTATGGGCTTGCTTAAATTCACAAGAATATTTGTCAGATATCATCAGTAAGCCAAACCCATAGAGTTCTCTACTCACTAGGTTAATGATGATTGCATTTTATATCAAATAGAAATTTAGTCCTTAAGATGAGAGTTAGTGCATTAAGGCATTTTGGAGCTAGAATTTCCAGTATTTCTTGGGCAAGTATAATTCTAAATATATTATCGTGATGAAAGTAAGAAATAGAACTCTTACTACTGCTCTTTTTTTATTTGAAAGTTTTTATGAATCATAACAAATTATCTTTTACTATACACAACAGAATGGTTAATCTTAGAAGAACCAGACCTGACAAAAATCACTCCCAAAGTTTTGAACTAAAAATTGACAGCGCTTAAAAAGCTTTACGAGAAATCTCGCTACCTCGAGAGATTTAACGAGGACGATGAAGAGGATTAGAACAAGGACTTCAACAAGATGGTCGAAGAGCTCGGTGAAAGAGATTTAAAGAGTAGATTAACTCAGGAAACAACAACTTGAGAAGGAAGAGAGAAAGTTGAAGCAAAGAAAGCGACTGAATTAACAAATGGAGAAAATGCACAAAGAAGACCCATATCAAGCCATTATTCAGATAGCTTAACATCAAAACAAACTAGAATAGATCAAGCAGGAAGTACAGTAAAACTTAGCACATTTAATCAAGCAGTAAATGGAAGACCAGTAAAATAAGTTTTAGTAGCAGAATCAAATTACCAGTTTTTAATAAAATACCAGCATGAATACTAGTATATAATTGGGACAGAATATTCCAAGTTAGTGTGGTGCTAATCTTTAATAGTAGCAGTCCTTCTTGGACTTTAAAAAGCAGTTTAATATCGTCAAAATGATCATAAATTTGAAATAAAATCGATAATCATAATATAATTATAAATTTATACATAATTACTAAATTCAATGGATTTTTCACTATTAAAGAAAAAGTTTTAATGTGAGCCATTGTATCATTTTTATATAACAGAATGATAAAAATATAGATTTTTTGATGGCTTAAATTAAAAAATAAGTATTCATTCAATTAATAATTTTAGATAAAATGTGAAGATATATTCAAATAATTTGATTAGAATTATTAAATTATTTCTAAATATTTTTAATTTATTTATAGTAGTTTATCCAGAACAGGCGATGATATGTTCAGATAGATGAGCTTGGCTAATATGTCAGCCAATAATAATTATACAGCTAATAGTAACATGAATAATAGCACTTTCGGTGGAGTCATCGCTAATGGAAATTAATACTTTTCATATTCTTCTCTAAACAGAACTCAAAATATAGTTTATATTTTCATTAATCATAATGATTTGAAGGAATGCTTTTACTAAATTTGAATATCTATATATATATTAATAATATTAGGAACAGCTATAGGAGGAAATGTAACACCATAGAAGTAATCACAGATTTTTACTCCAAATAAATCTTTGAATGGTAGTTTTTCATTATTACTCTTCATTTCATTCTGGAACAACCGCATAATCAACAATATAACCATCAATAATTCTTAGTTCATAGTTGACCCTAAAATAGCATAAAACATTTTTTTATAAAAACTTAAAAATATTTTTTAATTAAAAAAAGCCATTTTCATATAAAGATCTTATTTAATGTAAATTCTAATTTCCTTATAATTAATAATCTTCAACAACATTCTTCACAGAGAGGAATTCATTCCTCAAACCAAAACCAAGGTACATATAACGCTTTAATCAACGGGAGAGAGTTTAGCGACCAAAACCCTGTTTCAGCCGATATATCCCAACTACTCCAACTAAACTCAAGTATCTACGAAATGAGAGATTTCTTCCAGGGCATAAACTTGGCTGGAAGTGCGGGTGGTGGGAATATAGCTTTAAACGAATAAAATGGAGGGTCTCTGTTCCCCTTTAAAGAGAGCAAAACCTTCAATATAGGGGGGAATGGCAATGGGAACTAGCCACTAAGAGGCAACTTTTTATCAATTACGATGCTTATAAGAGAATAAACAAGGGCAATCAAAACCCCAAAACCCCTTAATGAGGTTTATAAGTGCTTTGATTTGTAGGGAATTTGTTAGGGGTTGGGGTTATTAATTAAATGCGAGACTAAAATTACAAGCTTTTGGGGATTATTTATGATAAAGAGTATATAGATTTAGTGTTTAATCTGCGTTATGGATGTGATATATACAGTTAATAACTCAAACCAGTACTGAACTATAAGTCTATTGCACTGCTCTTAAAGCGTAGTCCCTCAACTGTTCGTTCTCACTGCTTGAAAGCTGTGTAATTAAAGCAATAATAGCTGAATTCTTAGCCTAAGAGGAAGTCTAAGTATAGAAGCATATTGACTATCTTATTAATGAAAAAACTTTGAAGTATTGGGCTCACTTCTCTCTCGACTAACGAGCTGTTATGTTTCATCGCCAGTTCCCTGAGTTGAAGATCTCTGCATAGTCTGTTGCAAATATTTATAAATGAAACGGTATCTCTTACAAAGGTGTAAATCGTATCAAGAGAGTAATTGATTTCACTCTGCCATTTTACAACAACAACTTAACTTATATTTATAATTAAATGCAGAGAGCCTAATAGAATAATATTAAGTTTATTCATGCTGACGAGGCTGTGTTTACATTCAACACTTTCATCTAGAAGTCTTGGTATAAGAGGCATAGCAACATAGAAGTATATGACTAGAAAGTCAAGGTATAAACAATGGCAATTCTAGGAGGAATTAGCGAGGATACTGGTTTAAAAACTTATCTTATTCATCCTCGATCTATTAAGACAGAGTAGTATATAAAGTTCTTAGAACAGCTGAGAGAGAAGTACCCTGAATAAGAGATTATACTATTTCGTTGATAATCTTTCTGTTCATAAGACCAAAGAAACAAGGAAGAGTTATGAACAACTTAGAATAACGGCAGTGTCAACGTACCTTACAGTCCATAGTTTAATGGAATTGAGTTCTACTGGGGAATATTAAAAGGTCGTTACAAGAAACTGCTGCTATATCACTTGATGCATGACCTACCTATCGATACAGTAGACTTTATTAAAAGCTCAGCGAAGAGAGTAGATAATTTGTTGGCTTAAAAGTGTGTTAAAGAAGGGAGAGTGAATGTATATAAATAAGTTTTGTAGTTAAGTTAATGAATATATAAGTCACATTTAAAATTCTTTAGAGGGAGCTGGCTTCTCTTTCTTTTCTTCTACTTCTTGCTTCCCTCCACCTAAGTTTCTTCTCTTACTGCCAGTTCCAGCATCTATGTTCATTGACTCTGGTGGCGGAATATTTGAATAAAGTCTCTTGCTGACTTCATACTTTGTCTGCGACTTTCGCCTCTCTGTGAAGCTTGCTCTATTCCTTCATCAAGAAGATGCCAGTACCAGATTTTTCTAAAGAGTTAACTACAAATCTTACTTGAAATATAAGGGTGCTTCTGCAGCTCTGATAGACCAGCTCTCACTTATCTTGATCCCTTGTTTCTCTTAATCTTCTGAAGAGATGCTGTACCTTTTCTTATGAGATTCTTGAATAATTTTTTTCATGTAATC
>ARYC01000859.1:0-13694 GCA_000711775.1 Oxytricha trifallax | reverse complement strand
CGAACTTAGATTCCTTGATGAGCAGCATTTGTAAATAAATCTCAGCAACGAGTATGCTATTACCAAGAAAGCCAAGGATCTGGGATTTAAGAATGTAATAAATCTTGAGCACCTAGTAAAGGGGGAAGATCATATTGGATTAGCCTACTATGTCTTTGTCTACAACTATAATGATTCTCTGAGATACAATTTCCATTCAAGAAAAGGCAAGCAGTTATGCCTCGGGATCTTAAATGGTGAAAGTGAGCTTCACAGTTCTAGGATTCACTCATAGAATTTTAAATCCTAAGAATCTTGTCATAGATATAGATCCTCTTGAAATCAGGATTGTTAACTTTGAAAAAGCAATATTGCATTCTAATATAAGCCACTTCAACTTTACAGAAGACATTCCATTCATGCCTCTTCAAGGATAGTTTACAGAAGTAGATCCCTTAATCGATCTCTATGCTTGTGCATGCATAATCATTTACACATACATATGCAAAGACTTTTTCGTTAGCATCGAATCCCAAGAGAAGCTGATCGTTCATGCTAAGAAAATCAAAGATGATCCAAAATCATCAAGAGCTCTAATTAAGATCATTGTTTCTTTCATTCATGAGAATGATCTGAGTCTTTGGATGAATCTTGAAAGTCTAATTGAGCAGACTTAAGAAATTGACTTCAGATCCTTTAATCTTCAGTGATCCTAGAGCTGAAATCTGAAAAGAAATCTCTTAACTCTCAAGATATAAGCATAATCTTAAACTCAAGGATTAACTTAACTTTTAATTGAAGTAAAACATTAAACATCTCCATAAACTAATTCTCAAATCATGAAAATAACGACTTCCCCAATTTCATTCCCTATTTATCTTCTTAACGATGTGTTCTTATCAAATTATCAAACCCCATAAGCCCTTTCTATAGTTCATAAAATGTCCTGACAGGACATTTACAGGACATTGAGAGGACTTTTATAAATCTTAAACTCATTTATTCTTTAACTTATATAAAATCTCTAAAACTTTAGAGATCATAATCCCTTGTTTATAATTCCTTATTACATAATAATCTTTAAGTATATTTTAAAATTACACTCTTGAATCATATGAGTTAATAAACTTCAATCTCTAACAAACCCCATCTCTAAAATAAGACCAGATATTTTGATTTATAAATTAAATCCAATCACTTATAACAAATTCAGACAAATATACTTTGTTTTAAATCTTTATTTTGATCTTAAAATTAATTCTTAATCTAATTAATACAACCACCTTAATTTCAAAAAATTTTCACCAATTCGGATTTAAAATCATTGGGTATATGCAGATCATTACAATTGCTAAGATACTTTTAGTATATCAAAAAAACAAGAAATATTGATCAATAATTTCACATTTAATTTTCTGAAAATAAATCTCTACTTCAATAGATACTTTGTCCCACAATTATGTATTTTATGATTTTGACTTACCAATAAGAGTAGTCAAGGAAAAGAAATAAAATCCGAGGAATAGTAAATTTGAAAATCTCTTATTTCATTAAAGTTAACACATATTGAAAAGACCTAAAACTATTGTCAAGAATACCACTGCCCAATATAAACTCAAATAAATTATCTCACTATCAGCCAAGTTCTATAAATAAGTTTTAATTGTTTAATTTAGGGATTTTAATTTAAAAATTCATGGACTTATCTAAAGTAAAAGAGGATCTAGTAAAACTGATTTTTTTTGAATAGCCAATAGTTTAAATAATATAAATTTAAAAAAGCTAAGTTATTATCATCATCTTCTGTTGATATATGCTTGTCATTAAATCTATTATCTTAGCTAAAATTGAAACATACAAATCAAAAGTTTACCTAATATATTTTATTTAAAATTCCAAACTATGTCTGTAATTTCTGTAAGATAGCATATTTTTTAGATTTTTAAGGGAATAATTAGTTAATTAAATGTTTTCAATCTGTCTACTTAAGTTATTACTATTTTTTGTCATTTTATAATTTATTATTGATAAATTATAAACTTTTCTAGGGAAATTCCATAGCAAAATTTATCAAAAACATAATAAAATTGACATGTTTTTAACTTCAAACTAGGAGATCTTGAAAATAATTAAATTTAAAAAAGAAATTTGATAATCAAATTTGAATTAAAATAGGTCTGTCTTTAATAAAAGAACATAGATTGAATAATGTATAGACTAAAACAATAATAGATAATTAGAGATTAATCGTTAAAACTATTTAATTTTACCAACAAATAAAACAGAGTAGAGGCTCGTATTCATATTATTATTGTAGGAATACATTCGAATTGGTGAAATTAAGTAAAATTAAATATATAATAAATCAAAATAGTGGCAGTTGAAGTTGGCCAATTCGAACGATCTTGGGCTCATTCGATAGAGAATTCAAAATTAGCTGGACTTTACTATTGGCGCTACTATTTTATCGCATCGCTGGAGTGAGATAACTCGCTTAATTGGGGGATAATTTAATGGATTTAGATGCGTTTAATTAAAGTCGAGTTATCTCTCTCCCTGAATGAGATAAAATAGTACCGGCAATAGTAAAGTCCAGCTAATTTTGAATTCTCTATCGAATGAGCCCAAGATCGTTTGAATTGGCCAACTTCAACTGCCAATATTTTGATTTATTATATATTTAATTTTAATTAATTTCCCCAATTCGAATGTATTCCTACAATAATTAATTTTATATAGCTTGAGCCATTTTCACAAATTGTAAGCTATTTAATTATTTGGTAGTTAAAAGTTCTTGATTGAAGATAAAATATTTTATTTAGTTTTTAAGTAAACTATTATAATAAAGTTCATCACGAAATTGCATAAATGCATTGTTTTAATAACTTTGGATATTTCACAAAAAATTCTCTACAATTTTATGAGACTGCAATATTATTTGTATATTTATCCAATTTTATAATAATTTAAGATTTGATTATGATATAAGGCAATTTCAACTTCCTCGCTATTTGATTAATTGCAATAAAATCTAAATAATCATATAGCAGTAAAATAATTAAAATATTATAAATATTCTTAGATTTATTTATACATTTGAGAAAATGAGTACATTCTAAGGATAAAAAAAGGAAAAAGATCCAGTTAAATTTGTGATGCCTGCCATTCAGCATAATTCGGAAATATTCAACCCACACAAGCGGAAGAGCAAAGTTGAAGAGGCAAATCAACTCAGAGATCTCAAATATCTTTAAATAATAATATGAATTTAGCTATTTCCCTGAATTAGCTTTAGAGAATTTTTGTAAAATTATAAGTTTAACCTAAAGAATTTAAAAATGTTAATAAATATCAATACTTTCAGAAACATGAAGAGGAAAGGAAGCAGTATAGATAGTAAAGGCAGTTCAGTTCAAGAGATACTTAAATAAAATTTTCTAAATACAGGGATTCTGCCTCATTTCTACTATTATACAGAAAGACAATAGGCTAATCTCCATCATAGTAAGATAAATACCAGTAAATTCTCGAGGATGTTATCGAAAATGATATATAACACAAATTTATATAAAGTTTTACATTTAATTGTTAAAATTTACTTTAAATTAAAAATGACAAAGAAAATTAGGTATTAAGTCAAAGTATATTTGAAATAAAGGGCAGTAAGATAAATATTGCTAGATTTTAATTTTGTTAAATAAATTATAATATCTTCTTTTTTTCAGAGTAGGACTTAAATTCATTCTATGATTTAATAGCTCAAAGTATCAAACCGTTAACAATCCAAAAAAGGCAAGTAAGCAAGTGAAATAAAGAGCCAAATCTTAAAATCTTAGTAAAAAATTGAGAGCTGAAAATGACTCAAACAAAATTTCGAATAATAATGTAGTCTCTAATAAAGAACCAAATATAAATAGCGATTTATATCTTAATTACAAAGAGCAATAATTTCAGGAAAACGAAAGAGCTAAAGAGAAAGTTATGACGATTTTTAATCCAATCATTGTTGATTAATTAGCAAAATTATTTTTTATATGTTCTCAATTTTTTATATATAAATATTATTATTCGATTGAAGACATGTTGGGGTAATTCACAAAAGATATTGAAGAGCATGTTTAGTAATTTCTTGTTGATCGTTCTAAAGTAAATTCTCAGAATTTTATAGGAGAGCCTAATTAAGGAATTTCACAAGCAATTGATAAAACTTTCTCAAGAGTAGAAAATGAGAAAAATCTAAGGAAATCTACGATTGTTTAAAATCGATTGAGGAAGAGACTCTAGTCTGCTTATGTTGGTTTATCTAATTCAAAAAGTAAAAAAGAATTATTGAGATTTAAATAAAATATTAATTCAAAAATCTAAATATAAATGTTAAATTTTACTAGATTTTATGATATAATAATTCCGAATTTAATTACATTATTAAAAACAATTATAGATAGTTACAAAATAATTAATTTAAGAGAAGTATTAATGTCCCATTTTTATTATCAAGTTACTCAAAATTGATTAATAAAATTCTTAAATCAAAAATAGTTTTTTTATTCAATAAACGAGATGAAAATCTATTTATAATAAATATTTATTTCCAAAGTGAAGAGCCAGGTTAACAGTTGATCATAGATTAAATGAGCTTCATGATAGATTGGAACATAATAAGTTTCAGATATTTGAGAAAAAATTAAAACAAGCAATTATCGATAGATTAGAGGGATAAAAAATTCCTTACTATTTGTATAAATAAATTAGTAGGTTGCTTAAAAAAAAGCAAAATGTCAATTGAAAATGAATTGGATGATCTCAAACAAATCAAGAATGAAATATAACAGTTGAACTAGTTCAGTAAGCAGGATGCTACTAAAGTAGAAAAGAAGCTCACAGGAGTTACTAATAGGTTAAACAAGCTGAAAATAATTCAAGATGAATATCTCCAAGAATATTCAGATTCTTTGATACCAGTCTCAACTTTATTTCACAACATTGTAGGAATACAATCGATTGGGAAAATTAATTTAAATTAAATTAATTATATATTAAATTCTTGGCAGTTATCAAATCCAAAGTGTCTCAAAATTCAAATTTAAATCGATTTTATGGTAGATCCCGCAATTTTAGCTGGACTTTGCTGTTGGCAATATTCCTGAATTATCTCGGGAAGCGAGATATTTTGATTTTTAGCTAACTCCCAAAAATAGTAAAAGGGGTTTTTCTCGCTTGGGCGATGAGATAAAATCATTCTAGCAATAGCAACCACCGTCTTATTTTTAATGCGCTATCTAGTGAGTATAATGTTGCCATGGTTTGGAGACATTTTCCAAAAACATAACTGAATGTAATTAATAATTAATTAATTTTAATTTATTTTCTCCAATCGAATGTATTCCTACAATAATGATCTTAGGCACACCATAGTATCACTCCCTAAACCTAAAATAGACCAAAATCTTCTATAAGTAGGCTTGGAGGTAGCTAACGTAGATCTTTAGACCTTCAAAAGTAAGGCATTTAAGAAACTAGAAAGCTTAATCTTCTGAAGCAAAATAAAGCTATTGGAATTTTCTAGAGATAAAACATCTTAATTGTAGAGGATTAAGACGAGGTTAACTAAAATAAGCTGAGGCCTTAATCATGCACATTGAAATAAAGGTAAACTAATAAGCATTTATCAATCAAAGAGCAACTTGAATTTGAAGGAATCAAGCTAGAGGATTTGAAAATGAGGGAAGAGTTCAAAATGCTGAGAGGTGATCATGGTATCAAGAAGACCATATTAGAGTAAAATCTATAGGAGGATCTTGACAATTTTCATGAGTAGATAATGACCAAGAAATCTTAAAAACAAAATACCCATTCTTATTTCATCTCACAAAAGACTAAAGAAGAGATATCAAGAGAAAATAGGAAACGATTAATTGCTAAGAATGATAATCATGTTAAAAATTAGCAGGAAACTTTGGACGATGATAAGAACAGTACTTTAGTTTCAATACCAGACAGCCCACTCTATTCAAAGATTCACTATTAAAAAATAGATAAAAATAGGAAAAAAAAGAAATACAGATATCTACAAGTAATTATTAAATATATAACTGCCACTTATTTCGAATGACTTTAATTTAAATTTGATTATTTAATAAAAAAATCTGTGCAGATTGTGCAAAAATATAATTACAGAAACATAGGGCAGCGGTGTGTGCAAAAATATATATAATTTAATAATCTAATAAATATATAAATGGAGAGCACTCTCATCATTCTTTCGATCAATCACTCAAGGTCAAGCCCTCGAATCGCATCTTACTCTTGAGGCCGGTGAATATGACATCATCTCCCAATACTGCGGCATGACCGATGAACTTGAAGATCTTGACAGCGAGAGAATTATCGTTACAGTTGCTAATTGAGAGAGCTACTATTGGCAAGCTTCAGTTTCAGGCACTAGGCACTGGCTCCAATTCATCCATTTACGTGTTCCAGCACATTATATATGCCAGATTCGTCAATGCCAAGCTAATTCACAACATTGATAGTGGTGACAATGAAGACATCCTCCAAGCTGAAAGTTTTTATCTTGATTGAGCCACTGGAGACATTTTTATCAATGGTATTGCTGATGGATTCTCACTTTCACATTACTCTTACTTCTACAGCGGAGAAGATTATTATTAAATTATATATATTTTTGCACACACCCTGCCCTATGTTTGTTTAATTATATTTTTGCACAATCTGCACAGATCTTTTTTATTAAATAAATCAATTTTAATTTAAGTCATTCGAATAAGTGGCAGTTATATATTTAATAATTACTTGTAGATATCTGTATTTCTTGAATTTCCTATTTTTATCTATTTTATCAATATTAAAAACTGGAATTTATAAAAGACTTGTAAGATAGGTAAAAAGAAATGAGAGAATAGAGCTAGCTATAACAACAGAAAAGAAAGCTGGAAGATTCTTTTACCAGTTAGAGTATAAATTAGTTACCTTATAATACTACGGAATTTCAAACTAATAGCCATAAAAAGCAAAGAACAATACCCACTGTCTTATTAATATATATTTGAATGAGCAGTATGAGCTATTCAAGTAAAAAGACAAACTGCTAGACTCCTCTGACTGCCCAAAGATTTTTTATAAATCAACAAGTCTTGAAAAAGTAGAAACAAGATTTAATAAATTAGTCTTACAACTATGCAAGAAAAGAGTAGTAAAAATTGTCCAATTTTAAACAAGAGAACTAATTATCGACAATGCATATTCAAAATGCGCATTTGATTCAAGGAATATAGCAAATAGCACTATGAATACGACAAGCATGTAATCGTTTAATCAGTATGCTACAGTCAATAAAGAAAACCCCTATATTTAAACTTCAATAAACGCTTCACATTCAACGAAGCATAGTTATTTTGGTTAGAAATCGAATTCTTTGAAACATAAGAGATAGGTACTTTAGCATTAAAAAATAAGTTTTTATTTATTATCTGACAAATATCATGCTAATTTATAAGTTAGGAGTTTAAGCAAATATATATAAACCACAATAAATGCTGAAAATTTTAATTAAATTAAAGACGTTAACTATAAGATTAAAACAGATAGGGAAACAATACAGATGTGACTGGCAATCGAAGTGATGATACTATTTCTCAATTATAAAATTACTTAAACCGTAAAAAGTAAATCAAAATGATTATAAGAGATGGTAGCTTGTAAAATGACCGCATAGAAGGTTCACTAAAAGATAAGGAAGAACATGATTTCAGCGCAAAAAGCGTTAACAGTTTCTAAGAAAAAAATGGCAGTTAAAATAAAAATAAAATGGTCAATATTATCATGATTTAAAATAAGTTTTTTCCTTAATTATTATGCTTAATAATAATCTATAAATTAATTCTAGCAATAAAAGTATGTAGGCTTTTTTGAAGATAGTTTCACTATAAGTCCCTATTAAATCGGAATTAAGACTGTAAAAACTGTAAATAATATATATATATATCTATGAAAAATTTAATTTCATTATGAAAAATTACCTACATTTGTAGCCTATTTATTAACACATTAAGAATAAATCATTCGTAGATAAAAATAAAAACTTTAAAATTTTCGAGACTTTCTCTTGAAAATTATTTTCTTCAAATTTTAAATTAAATATGTTTGCGGATTATTATTTAATATTAATCACAATTGATTAGTTTTATTTAAAAGATACTAACTGTCAAATAAATAAGAGAAATTTGAAATTAATTATTCTTTAATAAAATTAAAAATATTTTAATTGCATTTATTTGCCATGTTTATTTGAATAAAAATTCAACTTATATAAATTATTATCAAAAATAAAATAGCGATTATTTTAATTTTATTGCTTCATTAATGGTGCTATTAAGAACTTTAATCCCTTAAAAATTATGATTCCCCTATTAATATAAAGATTTGCAATTATTCCTAAAGTTTAAATCAAGTTTTAAAATGTTTATTTAGTTATTAATTGTTAATATAGCGAAGTTTCAATATATAATACGAAATTAATTGCTTTGATAAAGTTTAATTTAGTTCGCTATATTATGTTTAATAATAGGAATAACTACAGTTATAAAATTTAAAATTCTAAGAAACTTGGACTGGTTCAGAAAAAATATTATCTATCTAAATTTGGGTATATTTATTACTCGAAATTATAGCTAATTCAAAGTTTTTTAAGACGCGACAAATGAGCACTAGCATCAGTAAAACTCAACAAATTTTAAGATTAAAAAAAATATTTATAAATTAGAATAAAATTGTAAATTAACCATATAAATTAACTCGAATTCAAGTTTCTCTTTATTAATTGTATATAAAATAAATAATTTAGATTGCTTAATTTTAATTTTTTTATGTTTTGAGTGCAAAAGTCTATTTGAATTAATTATTTATATTATTTACATTATAAGAGAATAATAAAACTATAGTGGTGTCTGAACATTTCATTCCTCGTCATTTGGATTAACTTTAAATAAAATTTGTTTTATAAGTAATTCAAATAGTTATTCATTTTTACTATAAGAATATAACTTCCTCCTCTAATTCGTCATATAATTGAAACAATCTGTCTTATAGCTATTTCTCCTCCAATTAATATTAGTATGAAAATTGATCCCCACTATAACTTTTATCGAATTCCACGCTTTTCAGAGCTTCGAATTAATTGGGTTAATTTGCCCCAATAACCGCAGAGATTTAATCGATTTGCGATTGGATGTCTTGTTGTCTTTGGCTTTGCACTCCAGAGCGCCACTTAAATTAAATAGCGTGAAAAGAGTCTTTATGTTAAAATTTAAGTTATAAAAGCCACCTTTTATTCATTCTTTATCGTAAATTAATCTAGTAAATAATATAGCAAGAAGCTGAGAGGAACAAAGATCTAGGTAAATGTAAATACAAAACTTCTTCAAATTGCCTCGCTCTCAAGAAAAATGCCTTCTTCCTCCCTACTTCAACCATTAGTTATTATTTATACATTAAATGAATTAGATTTTATTTTATAAAAGAACAAATAAGGTTGTCTAATCTTTTGCATTGATATAGCCTTATTAATTGCCCAATATTTACATATTAATTTATTTTTTAAGTATTTTAGTTTTTGCTTGAGCATTTCCTTGAAGGGCATTCTTTAACTCTTAATCTTCTATTTCCTGAGATATTCCTCCAGCTCCTTCTACTCACTAAAAGTCTACGATGAAGGTCTTATTGAACTGTTAACACTGGACTAGTAGTCGCTACTGTTAAAATATTTGCGTTTTAGAGATTCCAAATCTTTTTCATTTTTTTATTAAGGAAATCGTCTACACTTAATTTTTTAGGCTTGCTTGGGTCTTAGGGCTGTGGATTGTAGAAATTAGACATTTTGTTAATGAGAAGTATTTTATAATTTTTATGGTTAATAATTATTTGTTTATATTGTAAATACATTCTAGTTTAAGTTATAAACATTAAAACATAATATTTAGAGTAGTTAATATTTTTTGCAAGGCATCTCATTAAAATTATAAATGAGCATTAAATTGTAAATAAAATTAAAATGAATTAATGTAGGGACATAAAACCAGAGAATGGAATTCATTTAAAATAAAGGGGATAAATAATAGTTATAGACTTTATTTTGGAAATTAACATCTTTTTAGGTTTAGCTGGTACTGATTTTACTTAATATTTATCGAGTAATTTACTCTACACTTGCTATTTTATGCAATAAATATATTGTAACTTTGTTTATAAATTAAACATAATGTATGATAAATTTGAAATTTACATTTTTAAATTATATTAAACCTAAATTTGATATGTAAACTAAACACTCTGACACAAATTTATACCTAAAAAATCACATTAAATTAATAAAAATGGAGGATAATGATTTATTAGATAAATAAATCAATTCATAGAACTACTCCATATTTGTGGATTATCTGAATTGGACTTACATGCTACTCTTAGTTTCATAAATAACAGAAATACTTACTTTGATTAATAAGCAATCAAAATTAACTAAATTTAATCATTGGATTCTGATTCATAGTAAAAATAGAATGTTATAATAGAAAGAACAATTAATGCTAATTAAAAGATTTAAGGAACTAAAAGTACAACGTTATACTAAGAATAGGATGCGATTTAAAAGTTAATTGTTTAGCCAGCTTAAGCTGACGCTTTCTAATAAAGCTTTCTACTACAATAAGGCCTTCTGAGGGTAGGAAGGGGGTTGTCAGGTTCACTGCATAAGAAGTCAGTCGGTTTGGTTCAACCGTCAAGTTCCTAGGCTCCTCTAGCTGGCTTGATATAAACGGTTTCCTTGCATAGATGAGCTACCTGGCTTGAGTTTGGCTTCCTAGGTGATAGGGAGCAAAATTAAGGTGGTGCTCAGCCTTCAAAAATGATAAGATGATAACCATAGAAACCAACGATAAGATCTTTCTTCTCCTCGGGTAAGAGGCGCTAAGCTATCACAGCGAAAGGACAGGGATTACGTTCCCTGCAGCAAGTGACACGAGTAGATTTTTCACCATGAACCTCTTGTAAGCCTATTCTCTCAGGCTCTGTACCCACATCTATAACGTTGGCTCTGTGGTTTTACATCCTGATTATGGGGGTAGGTGGTACTGGGAGGCAGATCGGTTTTTTAAGGAGTTTTTGGTCTTCAAGATTCTAATACAGGAATCACGCATTGCCACGTCGACTAATTCTGAAATACGTCACAACTTAAATTGATGGTTTGATTTAGTTAATAAGTGAATAAATTAAAATTAATTTGAGATTACTCATTAAACACACAGAATACGATTTATAAACTAATTTAAAGAGAAAAGGATAATAACTTAAGTAATTAAAATTCTTTCCAAATCTTCGAATAGAGTGATAAGCTAGAAATTATTCGATACTTGACTCATTTCATTGTAATTCAATTTCTAAAAGTAATATCAATAGAACTAAATGAGGATTATAATAGAATATAAGAAGATTAATAACTTAGCATAGATAACATTAATATTTAGTACTTGAGATATTTTATGATAAGTTGGATTGTCAGAATCTTTTGGAGTATATCTGTAATTTTAGTTGTGGGCTTTATTTGCTTATTTGTATTGATTTTGTACTACCTAATTGCAAGTAACTGAATAAAGTCATATAATTTATATACAATTGCTTTTTTTATGTATTCATTCACATCTTATATTTTTGGATTATAACTAGTTTTCATAAAATTAAGAAATTAAATTAAAATAAAGAAATATTTTCAAAAAGTTTCACTAACCTTTATTAGGAATTGTATATTTTCTATCATTACTTGATGACTATTTTCCTTCTTGGGGCATTTCCACTCCCAACAACTTTCGATCCTGGTCGAGAGGATTGATTCATTTGGGTAACGAAAAATCCGCCAGCCCCAACTCCTCTTATCGTACTATTTTAGCTTACTGTAGGCATCGGCCTCATAGATTAATTGTGATTAGTAGTCGTGGCAGTGCCTCCTCTACTCATGCCAAAGTTCAAGTAGTTATTTGTCATCTTTAAGTTTACACCAGCTCCTCCTACCATTGTTCCTTCAAAATTAAATTCAATAAATTAATTTAGTTATCCTGAGTATATGAGCCATTTTAAATAAAAACAAAAATAATAATTAGACTACTGCTAAGCTGTACCAACTCTACTTTAAAACTCCCTATTTTTGATTGATTCTGCCATATACATATCCTTTAATCTTTCTCTTTCATTCTACAATTCTTGTATTTTCTCAAGCCTAATTTTATCAGAATTTAATGGCTTAGTTTTTATATTTTTTATTTCTTATTTAAGTCTGGATGCCAATGTTTTAAGATCTTCGTAATCCAAATCTGTAATATTTATCGCATTAAATTGTCTGTCTCATATCCAGATTTCATCATAAATGGTGGGATAATTAAAAATTATATTTTTTTAAAAATAATGTACAAATTTTCCAAGCAAAATACTAATAATAATTATTAAATTAAACGGAGGGATAGTATTTAGCTATAATGTGCTCTAAGCTCTTTATAATGTCTATTATTATTGCTATTAAATATTTTACATGTTTTGTCTATCGCTAGTCTATATACCCAAGTTTTTTAGAGAGAATTGAATCTCTATGTCAAAATATCCTGCTTTATTTTTGTTTAATTTATTGAATTAAAGTTTTGATTTTTCTTAAAGATCTTCCCATCTTCATTGGCAAGAATTTTGTAAAGCATATACATAAAGATAAACAATTTTACTAACTTACTGAGAAAACTTTTCCTAAGAGGGTTTTGGGATGAGATCCTTTTAAGGTATATGAACTTTATTTTTGCCTCCACTGAACTTTCCTCTTTATAAACCAGATCTTGCTTCTAAAATTCCTCAAATAACTTTTTCAATTCTTCATAACATTCTTTTATTTGTTCTCTATATCAGACTTTAGGATGTATAAAAACGAAAGAATATTTCAAAATTTATTCTGATAATAAAAAAATTAAATGTAATCCTTACAAAATACTTACTCTCTTTTAAATTGATGCTTTAAATGCTGCTCTTATACTTTAACTAGCTATTTTTCCTTAATCCTAATCTGTGACTCAAATTGCTCCATGAATCTGAGTCTCTCCTTTTCTTAAGCTTTAATTTGTAGCTAGTACAATCTATGAAATTTTAATTCACTATCTCCCTTTACTCTTTACTTGATATCATCCATTTCAAAATTTATCTTTTGAGACTCGTTATCCACCGCTTTAAAGAGCTCATTTTTAGACAGATTCTTTGCAAGATTAACTTTTTAAAAACAATCCAATATCTATTTAAATTAAGCAAGAATAGTTGTATGTGTAAAATAGCTTACCTAAATGCGGCTAAAATTAGTTAAGAATTAATGAATAAAATAATGTTTTAGCTTACCAATTCCTTACCACAAGCTTAAACAATTTTTAAATCTACTGTACTATAAGCCTTGTTCATTCTAAGTTAATTCTCTAATTGCATCTTATGAGCAATTCTAAATGTTAAATAAATTTCATAAACTGAGTATTTTAACAAAATGATTCTTATAAAATAGTAAGCAGTCATTTAAAATGAAATTCATGAGCTTCTATATCTTCTCTTAGCTATTCAATTTAGGAATTTAGGACTATAAATTTCTGACTGAACTATTCTTATGACAATTTCTTATCTTTCTTCAA
>ARYC01000858.1:0-15181 GCA_000711775.1 Oxytricha trifallax | reverse complement strand
TGAATACCACGAATACCCATGTGTAAGAAGCCTTGTATTAAAGGTTAAAGTTTGAACTAAATTGGCAATTTAGAGAAGAATTTATTAAAAGCCTTTAATTTAACAGCATTTTCTAAGTCTTATAAAGGAAATTAAATGCTTGTAATTGACAATTTTTTAATTGTGTTTTTTGTCGATATGGATTATAATTTAAAAGAATTAAATAATTTAGCTTTTTTTATATTCTATTCGTTTATTTTTTCTCTATTTGTTTTCACTTTATCAATATAAAAACAAACCATAATTTTTTTAAGCATTTATTTTATTTATAAATATTAACTGAATAGATATTATTTTATTTTTTTTTCTTAAATAAATTGTTTGATATTTTATTTTTAATTATTAAAATCCTATAGATATAAGCATTATATTCTTTAATTATATTCTAGGCATTAAAATTATGTTTTTTAGACTTTTATCTAATATTTTAATTAATCACATTTTAATTTTACTTATAATAAATAATGGTCTTTCATATTTAAGTTTATATGATCCTTATTATATTTTTATATTTTTATTTTGGAAAATTTTACATTCTACTGTAAATCAGATTAATTTTTTGAATATTTTATTTTTAAAAAATTTATTTATCTTTTTCATTAAAAAAATGTTATCTTTTGTATTAGTAATCATTTAATTATTTATTATGAATAAATAACTATAAATATATAAAATAATGTTAAAAAATACGAAAAATTTAAAAGATTTTAAAAAATTCAAAAAGAGCAATAAAGAAAATTATAAAGATAATTATTTCGTAACTTATCACTAAGTAGCTTTTTATTAGTTTAAACATACGGAATAGGCTAATGAGTGTAACGATAGGCTCTTATATGTTTCATGCCTTCTCTTTCTTAATCAAGGTTGTTATTTATGCTCGGTCAAATTGATTTTTTTGTAGCTTCTAGCTCTGGATGGGTTGCCTTCTTTGATTCCAGAATTACTTAAGCTTTTTTCTTAATTTAACTTACTACTTTTCTGAATTTAGCTTCTTCTTCCATTTTGTTTGAGTTATGCTTTTGACATCTTCTGGTGGAATCGAGATGAGTGAGATCCTTAGTTAGTCGTCTTATTCTATCCTTAAAATATATGATATCTAGGGCGATGATAGGGAGCACAGGTAGATCTAGGTTGTGTTCTTTCTTAGCGGTCATTCAGTAATCCTTTAAATCTTTGATATTGATTGGGCTATAATCGTAAATTTCACCAATGCTACTGTTATCTCTGCTGACCTAATTTTACAATATAAAAATAACTTGGCTCATGATAATATCAATTACGTCAATTTAGCACCATTAGAAAGTGAAAAATAAATATAGAATTAAGTGAATTTTATTCCCTCTAAAATGTAATTTAATCATTCCAAGAAAATTTATAGCCTCATTCACTCAAATCATTTCATCCTCAAATAATCTTAAGTGTTATATGTATCATAGACAACTCATGTCTGATTAAAACGATTCACATAATTGTATTCTTCAGTTTTGTTTGTTCATTCATAGATTCATAATGAGAGTATTTTTTTCCTATTTAGTTCTTAAGGAAATCCTCATAGCTAAGTGGAGTTTCAATTATTAATCCTTCTATAACATAAAGGGAAATTCTTCTGAATCTTCAAATTTAATCTTTCTTAGAAGACTATTGCCTTATGGGAGCTCTCACTCCCATTATAAATATATCTGAGCAAGAGCCATATTTAAGCGGGATTCCGGATACAATATTTCTATAGTATCCTATTTGTTTTTGTTTTAAGAATATTTAATTCGAAAGTTGTGTTTTCATTCTTAAAGTATGAATCCTTCTAGTTTAATCAGTTTGAAATGTATAATATTACCTCATTATCATTCGTTTCATCATGAATTTGTGCTAGGTTTTATAACGATCATTATGTGGGATGAGCTTCCTCGCCATCAGCTTCAACTCTTTCTCTTCTTAACGTAGTTGACATTTAACAATATATTTTTAACGCTAAAATAAATAGTTTCTATAGATTCCCTAATCTATTTTGGTAAACAAGAGTTGTTATTGATCAGCTATATTGGTTTGATTTTTGGAGGTTTTTAAAGATGGTAACTACAGCGACAATAGGGCAGGCATCCTGATAAGGAAGTGAGGAAGCAGGAAGGTTGAAAGAACTGCATTGTGTAGGAGGACCAATTTTTCTTCCTTGAAGATATCCCATGGTCTTCGAGAATCTTAAGTTGAGAGAGGACGAAATGGTGATACAATCTAAATTTTATAACATTTAATAATAATTATTAATAAGAATTATTCTTTAATATTCAGATTGATTGAGAATCTCATTATTGGAGTAGTATTGGATTAATAATTCTTATAATAAATAACAACCTTTTGATAATAATAATAATAAAGAGAATTATTAATGAAAAGTAAATAAAAAATTGCAAAAATAAAAATAAAATGACTGAAATAATATTTAGATTTGCATTATAATTATACTCTTTTAGATAATTAAAAATTAATTAAATGAACAGTTTATGTATTCAGTAATTTATGAATACTAGCGGATTTTAATTTGAACTATTTAGTATTTATTATTTATGGTTTTTTGTAATGCTTGAATTCTAGCTAAGGAACAAGGATATAATAAAACTTTATTTTTGTAAACGCAAATACTCTCAATTAAATTTGTCCTTATTCTTTGCAATCTCTGCGAACTTACTATTAGAAAATTTGAAAATAGTAGAAAATTCTAAAAAGTTTTTATGTATGATGTAGGATTAGAAATTATAAATGGTTAAAATTTTTATATAAATCTTTATTTTTGGGATTAAATAGAGTTTTAGTCTTTGCTCTAAGAATAGATGCTCATATAGGTAGTTAATTAAATTAAATATTATGAAGAATATATTGCTTTATCATTATAAATCATACATTTCAATAATTATTAATTTTCAAAGATTTCTGAATGAAAATAAGTGAATTTGATTAACTTTGATTCTAATTAATAGCTAAACATGTTTGATAGCATATATTTAGAAATCCTTATACAAGATTTATGTTAAAAAATGAATAATTTCTAAATATATACTTTAAAACTTAAATGGTAATCTCAAACAGACTTATGACAAGTATCATTATTAAGTTTATTGCTGTCGTTAATTCTTTGGGAGGGGGGCAACTTTAATATATATTATATATATATATATATATATATATATATAAAATTTAAATTGTGTTTTATCTCACGTAGGCTTGTATTCTATTTATAAATTTATCAAGATCAATCATTTATAATTTATCTACTTCTTCATAAAGAACACAAAATTAAGATGTCATTTTCTTATAATATCAACCAAATAAGAAATATGATATCGAGTTCTACAAATTATATAGTTTGCATTTTCTATGGAGTATAAATTATATTCAAATCAATTATTTAAATTAAGATAAATTAATTATAAATTTAACTATAAAATACTCAGCAGTTAATAATTAAACTGACTGAGCATACCATTGGAATTTTAATTTAAAGTAAATTTATATATCTTTTTTAATTAAATTCAGATGATTTTTAAATATTTGCATAAAATTATAAAATTATACATTCATTACTTTTTTTACTTTAATAAAAATGATAAAAATCATATAGTTAGTTAATTATTAGGATAAAAAAGTGCCTTCTACCACAGCCTACATTTAAGTTTATTCTAAAAGATGCCTGACCTAATTTTTTCTGAGAATCCTGAATCTTAAGATTTCCGACACAATTACACGTGTCTGATTACTATATTTACAAGTCAGCCGGGTCTTCACGAAATATCTCAAGCCTAGCTTCTTTCCTTGTTTACTCCTGATCTTGCAAAGGAAGGGGGATCCACTCTAATAACATTGCGGATCATTAAAATTTACCAACCTCTTAGTCACTAATTACTTCGATTTTTACCAATAAATTACATAAAACATTTATAGGTACGATTTGAATTAATAGTTAAAACTGAGTTTTCTTTGAAAAATAAATTATTTTTAAAATTTATACTATTTTAATGTGAATTTCTATGTTATATTACTTATATTATAAATATAATGTTAGATTGACTTAATTATTTTTTTATAATATTGATTGTACTTTAAGATAAACTCACTGAAGTAAAGATCATAAATTTTATACATTTTAATTCACTTTAATTTATGAATATAATTTATAATAAATTAAGAATTGATAAAGATAGCGTATAATATGATTCCATTTGATGTCTTTAAATTTATGGTGAAGAATTTAGTAAGAATTAATCCATGATCTTTCATATTAAGTTATAATAAAATCTGAAAAGTGAGAATGGTCAAAAGCTCGTAACAGATAATTATTACAATAAAAAATCATATGCTAAATATGACGATAGTGACAAAATATCTATAATTAAGTGAACCCTTTTACTTTTTGGTGTCATGACAGACCTAAGTAAAAGGAAAAGAATAAAATAGTGTTTACCCATATAGAAACTGAATTATTTAACACTATCTTAGCAATAAAATCCCCTAATCATTCAGAAATTAAATCAATTAATTAATGCAAATAACCATAATTTGCAGAATCAAGATGTGAAGGCTCTATTGAAATTTTTACAATGTTAGGAAGTTATAGATAGAGCTGAAATGAATTGAAGGATTAAATTTGAAATCAGATGAGTATTGGAATTAAATAAAACAAGAAATTTAGTTGATGAAGATATAAATAGCAAAAAAGTAGAACAGCAAAATAAATCATATTGAACTATTATGCTTGATTAATTATTATCAAAATACAATTGAATTGGGAAAATAAGATAAATAAATTGATAATTTGTATTTTAAATATATTAACTGCCACTAAATACATAAGCTTGAAGACCAAATTTGAGAGTGGACACTTACCGTTATTTTACTGAGATCACACCGTTTCTTCAATATATCATGCTCTTAAGATTTTCGGTACTGATCTGTGACTTGACCGATTTTATCGATTATACCGTATACTCTTTTGGTCAAATGAGTCAAATAAGTATACTTAAGTATTTAATTATATTAAATGATTTAAATATATGAAACAAATAAATGACAAACAACATTCCCTCACTGCTACGAGTTCTCCGTGAAAAGATCATTGTTCAATTCATCTTCAAATATTTCGCTCAGTTCTCTGCTCACATTCGTCTCTTGGGAGTGTTGTGGTACTGTGCTCTCTTTTTCTAACCGTGTAAGCATGTACTTAGCCAAGTCTATGGCATCAAAGTGAAACTTTTTCTTTGAGCTCTTATAAATATTACTCAGGTCAATCAAATGGCATCGGGCCTCAATTGTCTCTCTATCGATCTTCTTAAGTTTTTCTAATTGCAAAGAGTTAGTAGACATTACGACAACGCTGTCTGCATATTCTTAAGGGAAATCCCTATACTTAACTTCTGTGGAGAAGCCACTCCCTTCTAGCAATCTTTTCAATTTACAGTAATTATAATGTTTATATAATTAAATACTTAAGTATACTTATTTGACTCATTTGACCAAAAAGAGTATACGGTATAATCGATCAAATCGGTCAAGTCACAGATCAGTACCGAAAATCTTAAGAGCATGATATATTGAAGAAACGGTGTGATCTCAGTAACATAACGGTAAGTGTCCACTCTCAAATTTGATCTTCAAGCTTATGTATTTAGTGGTAGTTAATATATTTAAAATACTAATTATCAATTTATTTATCTTATTTTCCCAATTCAATTGTATTTTGATAATAATATTATTAATGTTAAAAAAAGCAACATATTAAAAATTTAGATATCTTAAAAATACTTGGAATAATTTTCTCAATGACTTTTATATAATTGTAACTATTTCAAAAGAAAGCATGAATAATATAACTCAACAAAAAAACTTGCAAACTATTGATGTTAAACGCTTGATTAACCAGGAATATTGCTTTTAGCATTTTAATTTTATTTTAAAGAAAAGTGAAATAAAATGCTATGAATAGTGAATACTTAACATTATTATTTCCCAATTAATAGAATTTTCTACCTTTTAATTTGAAATTTATTTAATCATTTTCTTTTTTATAATTTTATTTTCCCTTTTCAATTGATTAATTTTGCATGATTTAGAGTAATGATTGTAGAACTAAATAAAAAAGATTTTTTTAGTTTTTTTAATTAGTATTATTATAAGTTATTTTTACATTATTTTTATAGGTTTAATCAATTACTTAAATTACCAAACTACCCTCATATTGTAAATCATTTCTTGATTTGCCACTATTTTGAATTTTCGCTTTGAAAACTATTGAAAATTCTTCTCTAAGCAATATTTGATTTTTAATAGAGACAATCGCTTAATAAAAACTAAAAAATAGAATGATTTAAAGCAACTCAGTTGTTTCTACCATAAGAATACTTCATTTGCACTAAGAAAAATACTGATATACCCTATTCATAGACTTGGATATGTAGTTGTTAGTGAATCAACTAAATATTAAAATTCTTTTTTATTTCAACAACCATAAGTCAAGGAGCTAATATATTTTTTTTATCAACTTTATATATAAAATATATCAGGCAAATTGACTTAATATTTACTAAAATTACTCACCATGTCATACGATAATAGGTTATGATTACTTGTTTAATCTTTGTATAATTGGCAGAAGTGTGCAGTTATGTATTGTAACTGACATTTGTAGTGCTAAAAATACATTTAAAGTCTCCAAGCTTGGGATATGAACATTTTGTCTGATGATATAAGTTCAAATACTAAATACACTCATCTTGTAAAATAGGATTTAAGATCACAAAAATTGACAATATCTTAAAGCTGATTTAATAGACTTTTTTATTGAATAAACTTGAGATATAATAAGTTTTAAGCAAAACAATTACGAATATTTTAAATATTATTGAAATCTGTTGTAGTGATCTTTTTCAAACTCCTAAAATAAATAAATAAATAAATAAATATTATAAAAAATTAAAAGATTATCAAATTTGATGACAATTCAATAGTATTTGTGAAAATTATTTCTTAAAAAATATGGCTAAAATACTTTTCTTAAAACATAGTGAAAAGTATGTAATTAAATGATGTTTGAGAATTTAATAATGCATATAATTTGGTCAAAGATTATTATAAATGATTTTTATTTTTTTTGTTAAAGTAAATATTATTTCACTAAATTGTTAATATAATTAAAATATGACTTTTTTAGTGCATAACTGGAGTTTTATATTTCAACTTATTGATCTTTATATTATAGATGAAACCTTTATATATGTCCAAAAAGCTTTTTACTTTATTGGTAGATTTAAATTCAAAATAATTAATGTCTAAATATTATTTCATTTCTTTTTAACCTACAAGTTTTTTATTATAATGTTTATAAATTTATAAAATTAATGACGAATGCAATTTTATATCAATTTTAATTATACTTTAATATCAAAGAGAGTATTTTGATAACCAATTAATCTATTGACAAAGAATCAAATGCGAAATGTGACATTTAATATGTTTTACAGCGATTTACCTTCAAATAGGCACTTTTATATTAATGTGATATTTTTATAGATTGATATTTAATATCAATATAAACTCAATATATTCTGAATATAATACTTATAAGATAATACATTTGAGATAATAATAATAATTAGTGATCACATTGAGCTCACTAGGGACCTCCGATCTTATTTATCTGGTAATATATAAGGAACAAGCCGTTTGATTCTGTGGAGTTTAGCTCCTTATTTATTGACTCATCCTCACAAAAACACCCCTTCCATCTTTTATTCTCTTATTTTGTTGTGTTGCTGTTCTAGATTAAAATTTCGTCTCCTTTTTCTTTAAATTAACTAATGTTTCTATTCTATTTTATTCTGATTTATTTTCTCAACATGTAAATAATGAGTGTTGAGATAAAATATTAGGAAGTATGTATGTTTTTAAGACATTTAATGGTGATCTTTTTTGTTGTTGAGGTAATTGTGGTAGTCTGCTTTTATGCTAATTTGAGAGAGCTCGTTAGCATTGACATTCCTGATAATGCAAATGCTAAACAGCCTAAAATATTTATAGCCTCTTGAGGTGTATAAATATCTGAGTTTGTTCTGCACATAATAATTGTTCCTAGCTAGTAACATAATAATTGTTACTAACTAGTTACATAATAATTGTTCCTAACAAGTCATCAGACAATTTTGCTATGTATATGAGCTTGTTTTATCCACTCCGATATAGATATTGGATACTGTGTTAGAAAAAGTTTCTATTTTGTTTGTATAACATTGATTTTATTGTATTAATCCTAATCGATACACATGATTCTATTGTATCGAATCTAATTTAAAGATATGCCTTAGATATGACCTTTAGTCTTAGCAGGCTAGATATTATTAATATTTTAAGTTTTAATTAGCATACATAATTAATACTAAATTTTAAGATTATTAATATCTACATATTAAAATTTTTTCTCTTATCGCCTTTTACGTTTCATTGACTTAATTATGATTTTTGACTTGGAAAAAAAGATGATCATTACCTTCTTGACTGTTTAAGCGACTGCAGATTTCTAAGTTTCTATTCTGACTTCGTCTTCCCTGTATTATGTTTGTTAAATTGAATCATCGTCCTATAATTTGATTCGTCGTAGAAGTCATATCCTTTTTTTTCTTCAACGAAGCTCCAGTCACTTTCATCCTCATTCTAAATTCCTAACTTAGAAATGATCTCAGCATTTCTATCATATAAGATAATTAAAAATGAGACATTTTTTCCATATAATTGGCTCAAAATTACTATGACTTATAAAATTTAAACAGAGAATTTAGCTGAAATGTAAAAATTGAAATGCATGCCTGATATAATTGTTTTGAAGTATAAAAAAAACTACTTAATCTATTAAATGATTTTTCATATTCATACAAATAAATTCAATTCTTTTTGGTTTATAAGTATTTGCATAAAACCCCAATGCTATTATTTACAAAATTTGGGTGACGATATAAATTAATTCAAATACATTCACTATTATCTCATTACCATTTAAATCACTTAACAAATTTGCTAATCTCTCTCTCTCTCAAAGTCTTAAGTTGTTTCATCCTCATTTTGTTCAAATCATTGAATCGTCGCTGGGTGGTAACTGTCTCACACCCCCCACTTTTATTATAGTAAAAATAAAAACATTAATTATCTTACTAGCCAAATTTGGGTCGAAAATCAAGAATTTAATAAAAAACTTTTTAGTAACACTTTGAAGTAGTATCACTTCAAAAAAGTTATCGATATATCATAAAAATACAAATATAAATAGTTGTTTTATGAAATTTTTGGGATGATTTTTACTCTGATAATTTTCACTTCTTAACTTATAATTTCAATTGTACTGAAACTTGTAGACAACATATTGTGATGTTTGGAGTGACAAAACAATTTTATTCATAAAATAATTGATTATTCACTATAATATATCTTAATTCTATTTTAAATAGACTCCAAGTTTCAGTACAATTGAAATTATAAGTTAAGAAGTGAAAATTATCAGAGTAAAAATCATCCCAAAAATTTCATAAAACAACTATTTATATTTGTATTTTTATGATATATCGATAACTTTTTTGAAGTGATACTACTTCAAAGTGTTACTAAAAAGTTTTTTATTAAATTCTTGATTTTCGACCCAAATTTGGCTAGTAAGATAATTAATGTTTTTATTTTTACTATAATAAAAGTGGGGGGTGTGAGACAGGTACCCCCCAATCATTGTAATCGTCGCTTGCTTCTTCCATAGGTCTGAATTTCTTTGCTTCACCAGTCAATAACTCCACCGTAGTTTTTGTGAGAGCGGCCTTAAACCTAAGCATAAACTTCAGGGGGATGTGGCGAGAGCTCATCATGAGCTTGACCAAGTCCTTACTCAATCGGTCAACGAGGGTATTCCTCTGCTTCATGAGCGCTCCCACTTTCTTCTTGAGATCGTTTTGATTGTACTTGGCGCCCTAATTTTTCAAATCCTTCTCCACAGTAGTATGAAAGGTCTGCCAAAATACCGCCAAGCGCGCAGATTTTGCCTCCATGCAGGCCCAGTCGAGAGCGATCATCGCCTCAGAGTGATAGTCCTGGTCGATCCCGTTCAGATATTGCTAGTGATAGGGTAGCACCTTCAGTTTTTCCAGATCAGCTCACAGCTCCAGTATCTTGTTAGCTATCTCAAGGTCACTCCTTATTGCTCTTTACTGGTAGGTCGTAAAAGTAAGCTAGCTAGATTTTTACATCGGGATTTTTCTACTAAGAAGTTTTCATCACACTATGTTGCAGGCTAATTGAACCTTTTTACAGAATAAACCATCGGTGAATAGTACCTCATTAGAGAGACCAGAGTTTTTTCTAGTGAGTTACAAATCCCTGAATAGCCAGCTATTCTCATTCTCGATTAAAGTGGTCCTCAATGATTGCATGTAATGTGAGGATAATGGAATATTCAAAATTTTCTGAAAATTGTTGTTGGACCCATTATCTCTCTAAGCTGTTTAATTATCTTCTCAATCCCTCATGGGTAATATTTTTACTAGCCCGGCCGCCAAAGAAACTAGTAGCACGGATAAAGAGCAGGCTGCCTAGAATCCTGAATCAGAGGTATTTAAATTGAATAGCTTTTGCACTAGAACAATATAGATTTCGCTAGGCGGAAAGCACAAGAGTTTAATGCTTTTACATTCGAGCTTAGTGCTTTTGCACAAGAGGCATATAGTTAACGCCAAGGCACCCATGGTAGCATCTTCCATTTTTTTCGAAATTTATTCGGTGCAGGCTACTATGGTAGCTAATGTGACAGTTAGGGCTCAGTTACATGTGCTTCTTTTAATGTTGTTTGTTTGTTGTCTTAGTGATAAGAGGGATTCAGCTATTGTTCAATACAAGGCTCCATCCTGACATTAATTGGCTTGAAAGGCTTGGCGGCTCAGAGCCAACGGTATCTGGACAGCAGGAGTTCTTGAGAAAAATGCTGGGACTCGCCCCCTGATCGCTTAACTTTAGTAATAGGCTACGTAGTGCTCCTTTCCTAAATCTCGCTATCAATTACTATTGTTTGAGCTTACCTGGTGAGAGGAGGCGAAGCATCTAAAGTAGGATCAAACAAGTCGCCCATGGTTTGGTGGTGCGTCGAATCATCATGAGAACATCCAATATGGCGGCCGCCATCTTCCTTCTAAATGCTACAAACCCCATTCAAGGTCTCGTCCACTAGAGTCGAATAAGAGAGCGTGGAGCGCGAGCGAAGAATACTGCTTACCACTCGTCAGAGTGGTCCACGGCTTCTATTAGATTTCTATATGTTGCTCAAGAGATTGCTAAGGCGCTGTTGGAAAGATGTCTTGGTGAGCAGGGGATCGTCGAACTCAATTGTCAAGCAAAAGATCCTCAGTTGGGTCCTCCGGCAGTTCAGGGTCGTCTTGCTCGCATAGTGAGTTGTGAATATCGAGTAGTAGAGGGTTCATCTGTTGGATTCGTGTCTTTCTAAAGGATTCTAAAGTATTATTATAGGGTTCGAGCAGTTTATAATAATTAAATTCAGCATCTCGTCATTTTGGTAGCTTTAGTGGAATAGCCTCTACTACTACTACTACTACTACCACTATTACTACTTCTACAGGACCCTAAAATTAATAACTAAAGCTACCAAATTTATATAATAATTTTATCTATCTTAATTAATATTTATTTCACCCAAATTTTGCAATAATAGCATTGGGGTTTTATTAATTTGAATCTCTAATTTTAGTAATATATAGTTTTCTGTAATATTTCAAATTAATTAGAGGTTTACATATAAAAATCAAATATATATTAAAGAAGATATGCGAATTTATTCTTGTAATTTAAAAAAACCCCAAGAGTAATTTTTTTAAGGAATCGTGAGTATGATAAATTAATGAATTAGACTTTTAAAAATTTAATAACTGGAAAAATGAAACCCCATTAGGAGAAATGCAAAGTGGGTGGAAAGTGAAATTAAAAAGTGATTTATAAAACCCTTAATTTAAACTATTAAACGATTAAATATTTTTAATGACAAAACATGGCAGACTTTGTTGCAGTCGAGTCTTTCAGCGAATACTGAGCTAGCGGGGCGAACTTAAGGTCATTTTTTAGCCCTTCGAAATCTAGGAGGAATTTGGGTGCTCGGGGCACACAGCACACGCCCTGGCGAAAGTTGCGCTTGATGTAGTATTTGCAGTCTCCCGGTCTACTAATTAATCACAACTCTCACTCAAGACAGCTGCATCAGGGAATGCCCAGTCTCTCATGCGAAGAAAGACCAGTCTGGAGATGTCATCGCCTGGAAGGAAGATCTGCTCTTGAGCATTGGCCTTGAGGAATTGCGATACCTGGGCGCGGGGATCAAGCAATGGGTACTGAGTGGCATCGGGCGCCTACCTATAGGCAAGCAGGGAGGCATTCAGCTGCTCCACGAGTTGAGTAGAGGAGTGCTCGGACATCGGGACCTCGTCATGAGTCGACAATGGCTGCTCGACTAGGGGCTGCGCAAGACCTGTACATTCTTTGATGGCTTGGCCTCAGGAGGAGCGCTAGTGGTAGCAATTGCAGTGGATTAGTGCTCTGTCTCCTCATCAGAGCTGTTGGACCCCACTTCTTTGGCCAGGGAGTTGCGCGAATACAACATGCACAAGCACAGTTGCTGACTAGGAGGGCCTCCTCGATTTCCTCTGTATGAGTTGCAGATTTCTTTAAGTGCTATTACGAATTCATTTAGAGATTTCCTCTGGATCACAGAGCTTTTCCTCTTAAGTCCAAGCCCCTTTTCCACCCCATGCCTGAATTGGAATCATGAGGCTCTACATGAAAGGGCGTTAAAAGCCTCCCTGGAGAAGGGGGTCCAACAGCTCTGATGAGTAGACAGCGCACTAATCCACTGCAATTGCTACCACTAGCGCTCCTGCTGAGGCCAAGCCATCAAAGAATGTACAGGTCTTGCGCATCCCCTAGTCGAGCAGCCATTGTCGATTCATGACGAGGTCCCGATGTTTGAGCACTCCTCTACTCAACTCGTGGAGCAGCTGAATGTTTCCCTGCTTGTCTATAGGTAGGCGCCCGATGCCACTCAGTACCCATTGTTTGATCCCCGCGCCCAGGTATCGCAATTTCTCAAGCAAAACCCCAAAACCCCTTAGTGAGGTTTATAAGTGCTTTGATTTGTAGGGTATAGTTGGGGTCTTATTGGGGTTAGTAGAGAAAACGCAGTTTTTATGCGAATTTAATGAATATTTAATGAGTATTAGAGTACTTAATTCAAACAAATTTAATCTGCTTGTCTTTGTTGTATCTTTTGAATCTTGCTCTCTATAGTGGCTCAAGTATGTCATCTAATGATTATCTAGGATATGAAGGAGCTCTCACGATTATCATCTCTACTATGCTTTTTATTTCTTCGCAGACATCTTTTTACTTTATATGCTTCTAAGCTAAGCTAATTGATTGTTTTCATGCTTTGTACCAAAGTAAGTCATACATTCCATGTCATTTTCTAAAATTATTGCTGCTACTGCCCAAACATCCCATTAAACAGAACCATTAGTCCACTTCTCTCTTATTGGGAAGTAACCTGGAGTACCAAGTACCTGTGCTAAAGTGACAATCTCCTATCTTAAAGCTCTATTGAAATCTATAACCACTACTTCTAAAGGGCAGAGATTTAGCATAACGTTTTCAGGCTTAAAATCTCTATGAACATATCCAAGTTCATGAACTCCTTAACACCCTGAATCATATCTGAGAGTATATCGTTTAAATCATCAGGGTATCTATTGTGATATAGGTAGTCTCTCAGAGTCATCTTAAATTTGTTTAGCCTTAATGCGATGAAACCATAACTTAATATAACACCATTTAGCTTAAGCAAATTCTTGCAGTCTTTTCTTTAGGCCTCTTTATGTACCATGTATTCATTTGCAAACTCGTTCTAATACTGTTGGTTCTTAATAAGATAACTGAATGGATACACCTTGTATGCATACTCATCAACTACTATGAGCTTTGCTTTTGCAGGCACGTTTATGTTCAAGTAGTTTTCAATACAAGTGCTTAGATCAACTGCATTTAATGCAGGTATATTCATAGCCTTCGCTTAGAAGCATGCTAAAATTGTATTACCTGCTGCTGGTCATCGATTCATATCGCTTCTGTCTCTTGAGTCTCTCTTGCTGCTCTCTTTATGACTCAAGAGTATTAGATTTTCTTTTAGCTGGCACTAGTTTTTAGTCTCTTAATCTTCAATCAAGAACTCATTGAGGTGTTGCTTTTGCATATGCCTTTTAACTTTAGCTGAGTGAGTATATGATTTCATGCATGTCGTACACTATTACCTACCATCTACCTTTTCATGCTTGAAGTAGATCTTGGCTTTGCCAGAGTGTACCTCTTTAAGGTGTCTCTTCAAGCTTTGTTCAGTTGAGAAATGATTCTAGCAGTCTTCACATTAATATGTTTTTATCTTTTCGATTGGTTGCTGTTCTTTTAGTTCCTCAACATAATCAATTTAAGTTTAAACCCCTATCTCTGCACTCTCCCTCTGGTTTAATACTTCTATGATAAAAACCTTTGCTTCAAATTCAAGAGCTCTTAGCTCTACCTGCCTCTCAACATAAATGATTTCAGGCTTTTTAGTGGAGCCAAAGTTGAGCATTGATTGACCTGCTCCTAAAAGAGCCGCTCTACGATTTAAGTTGACCGCCATGTTTAAATTCAAATTTAAATTTCTATTATAAAGCTCTTAAAAACTCTATAGCTATAGCTGAACTATAAAGGAGTTGCTACAGCATTAATGATGGTTTGATCTCAGCTCTAAGACTTCATAGTTATCCTCAGTTTATAACTATAATTTTTTGTAATTTTACTCTTAATAATTTTGATTCTGGTACCAACTCAGATAAAGTTCAAGTTGGTACTAGTACCATTTAAGTTTTGAACCAGATTGGAACTTTTCCATTAAAACCTCTCTGGATTAAAATTATATACTAATTAAGTTTTGGTACTATTAAATTAGTACCAGTTAAACTTAAACAGATTTAGTACCAGTACTAATTAAATTTAAACAAATTTAGTACTAATTTAATGGAACTAAATTGATAAAAAT
>ARYC01000857.1:0-15019 GCA_000711775.1 Oxytricha trifallax | reverse complement strand
CTTGCTTCATAAAAATATATGAAATTTTTAATAAATTCTCAAAATTTTGATCCATTAATTATGAATTAATTATTTATGTTTAATATCCAATATGTTTTCTATAATTTGAATAAGATTCTAATTTTTTAAATGAAAAACACGTTTTAATAAACATTAAATTTAATGTGATTAAAAAACGATACATCAGAAAAATAAAATATTAATAGTTTAATATATAAAAAGTTTAATGAAAAGTTGTTTAATAGATGATCATGATAATTGAAATTATATTTGTATGTTTCTATATTTATTGCAAAAAATACAATTTTAAATTTTGGAATGGTAGGATTTCTTAGGGGTCAGGAAACTGCATTAACGTAAGAATCATTTACCCCCAAAATTATTTCTATTTTTTAAATCAATTTTGTCAACCATTTTCAATTAATTAAAACTCATAATTTTTGCAATAATAGTTAATTTCCCTAATATTTTTTTAAGCTTTAAATTAAGAGCTTCTTGTTGCACTTTTAACCGTAAATTTTAAGTTCCGTGTTTTTCATTTTCTATATCCTAAGCTCCAAAAGAAGTATTAATGTTTTAGCTACTATATTTATCATGCTGAATTGGATGCAACTCTCTGTAAATGCTAAATGAATACTATTAAAAGAATCAAGTTTTTCAAACAATTTTTAATTATTTCATTCAAATTCACAAAGAAAATATTAAAATGGTTTTTCAAGGGAATTCTTTTAATGTTTCTTTATTGAATATTCCATTTAATTACCATGGCCAATTTAAATTAAAATTTATTAAATTTTTTATAAAAACTGTAATTTTATTGTTGATAATAGCTTCAGGAGAGAAAACAAGTCTCCTTCTTTTCAAATCAGATATCTAATGACTACGTATTTCATCTATCTAACTTTAATTCTTAAAATGCGCAGTGAAATTATCTTCATGATAGCTTTGACCATAAATAGGAGATAAGATTGCTTGTTAATTATTTCTGTTATAAATGTCCTCCTCATCTTCAAATTTTTAATCTTATTATTGTTGATTTAGATTGCCATTTTAGAGATTTTTATCATTGACTCTGGCCTAATGCTCCATAAATTTACGAGGACTGGTAAACTACAGTTCTAAGTACTCTTTAATTATCTCGTTTTATTCAAGAGCCTCATCTAAATCAACGTCGTCTTCGAGCTGTATTTATCTTTAAAAGATACCTAGAAATAGTCTCTTATCAATAAGATTCAATCTAGGCTTCTCACAAAAGTAGTTGAAACTTTTCTTAATTGACGCTTATGTACCAAACAACTCTTTCTTACCGATATTTTCAATTTGTAAATTATTCATTAAATCTTTTCTACTGAGATTTTGAGTCTAATCACGGACAAGTATAGGACTATCCTCTTTTATAACATTGCCTTTCTGCATTTACAAAAGCCTCATTTAATGCTTATTAAAGAATACTCCCATTAAAAGTTTTACCTACCTAACAGTCTACAATTGCGTGACAGCATCAAATTCTTCTGCTAAAAGTCTCTCTGCTTTTTTAAAATTGTGATAGGATGAGTTGATATATTTTGAAGCACTTTAACCTTTATTATTGGACTTATCTTTTCTGACCTATGATTCTAAAATTATCTGAGGTTTTTTGCATTTCTCTATTAGAAACTAATATATATTCTTAAAAACATCCAGCAAGCCAAATTCGAATTTAACTCTGCTTGAAAGTTCATCTAATATATGAGTTATATTATTTTTCAGTATCAGCTTTGCATCTTGAGAAGAAAAGTTGTTGTCCGCATTCATCAAGTTATTTTATGAAAATTTGTTATTTGACTTTTTCGGAGATCGCCTTAATTTATAAAGACTAGTAGTTGAGAGAAATTTCTCTGACGATTTATATTTCAAGCTGGTCCTTGGCTTTGATTATACCTCATCCTAGTTATCTGGGATTTCTGAGCACTATTATGCCTAATAGATACTTTTAATTAGCTTGGCATGTAATAGCTTATCTTAAAAAAGTAATACTAGGATATAACCTGCTAGAAAAAGAGAATTTGTAATTCCACCAATATCGCCAAGGATTTAAATCAGTGATATTTGGTTTTGTGCAACTACTATGTTATCTTTGGCAAAACATAGTTTAATTTTTAACTAGTTTTTAAAGAATTTATCTTGGCTTTTTTATTCAGAGCCACTGCTTTGATTGATGAATTTTGAATCCGAGTCTTAATTCGCTTAATTTTTGTCTTTATCTGTATTATTATTTTCTGAAAATTTATGATTTTCATTTTGATTATTTTCTTTGTTCAATTCTTGCTGGATTACTTCATCGAATTCATAAACCTACTCATTTATGTATTTAATTCTAATTTTAGAGAAATATTCTTTGTCCTCATTTTATATAAAGCTCTAAGTGTGTCCGTTTTCCTATTCGTAAATATATCTCTAATATTTTATATTAACTTCTTTCTTGAATGATGAGAGTGAATTTATAGTCACTGTGTTTGAATTAGATTGCATTTCTTAATAGAGAGCATCAACTTTAAGTTGGGAAAGAGATTTAATTTAAGATGATTGCTCAATTGACTGTTCCCCTTAATTGTGCAATACCAATATGCTAAAAACTATTTTAATAATATTTTTTGTGTCAAAAATTGTTATCATTGATTTATTAATATTGTCATATGCCCCCACCTTCAACTTTGAATTTTAATACATATTTTCATATTAAAATATAAAAACTTTCTAAAGAAGCTATCTTACTTTTTCTGAATTACAGCTTATTGAGTAGAATCATTATTCAAGCATGAAATATCCTTTCTTTTAATAAATACACTCAACTACTAATCCTTCTATCTCATTATAGTATTCAATAATATTTGTTTAAATTACAATGCTAATTAAAATAAACTCAAATTTTTTAATTATTTTGATAGGTAAAGCAAATCTAATCTATCAAAATTTTATTAAAATTTATGTATAATTTTACTTTTCAGTTTGAGCTCGCTGTTTTCTGACGAGGTATTATAGCAATTCAGAGGTATCTCTAATCTTTCAGTATTTTATTCAGTTGGTAGATAACTTGTCATATTTACTAATTCCAAGCTAAAATTCCCTAAGTCTTCTGGAATTTAAAAATAAATGATATTTATTAAATGATAAGTTTATATTGCATTTATAACTTATTTGAATTTGATTGTTGAGGATTAGGGCTATCAACACAGGTCTAACATTAATTTAATTATAAAATATATTACATATAATCTTAATAGCCTAATTACTGTTGCATCTGCATACTCGAGTTTAAAGTCTGTGTCATACAATATAAATTAAATATCTCAAATCAAATTTTAAAATAAAAATAACTATAAAGAAGAATTAACTTATTGTAAAATTAATAAGATTTCAATTTAAAAATGCATAAGAATAAACATAACTATATTAGTTTAAAAAATAAAGTTTAATCAATTTAATCAGAAAAAAGAAAAGTGTTATAAAATTAGATAATCGGTAATTAGGTCCAATTTCTTTTTGTTTATCTTTTAACTTTATAAATGAAATTAACCTCAATATTTTACTAAACTTTTAAATAAGTAAAAATGAATTACTGTTCTTTTTAAAAATATCTACTAAATATAATTATTGACTAAATTAATGAAAAATCCTATAACATATATATTAATTATTTATCAAAAATATTACTCATTGTATGAAGTCCTTTTTACAAAGGTATTATACAATGAGAAATTTAACAAATTAAATTAAAGTCTAGGCACTTAGCGCATAAAAGTAGTTACTAATTTTATATAATGAATATACTAGGATCGTTGTAACAATTATCAGAGATATTATTCCACCTAGTTTAGTCTGAAATGTTCTAAATCAAAGTATTTAACACAATTCAGATCAAATATGATTAAAAATATTGAAAAATAGCAAAATTTATTTGAAACTTACTTTTTGCCTTGAAAAGTGAGATTGACAGGTTTCGCATAGAAATCCATCGTTTTTATGTAATTTCCAATGACTTTTATCTTTTTCTATCATTAATTATTCTTAAATTCTTTCTCTTTCACATGGTATTTAAATGAATAAGGCATGTTTTTCCCAAAATTGTGTTAAGTTTGAGATTTTTGTAAGTTACCATTATATAAGATTTATAAATAATCATTTTTAATTAAGTTCCCTTAAAATTTTGAGGTTATATTTTCAATTTATAATTGTAAAATGATGTGAATATTCATAACATTTAAGAAATTTATTTAAGTTAGTACTCATATAGTATGGTGTATGCCTATTGGTTCAATAGTTATATTGATTATAACTTATGTAAGATATTTGTAGTCTGTGATGATTAGCTAATACCACAATAAATCATGTAAATTAAGCCAAATAGACTACTATAATTAAAATTAAAATATATTAACTTGTTAAATTTAAAGATTTAAATAAGCATATAAGTGAAATTTTTACAAAAAATAAGAGGGAATATATAATAATAATTCATAAATTTTATATAATAATTGTATAGAGACATTATTTATCATGCTAGATTGACATATAATTAACTAAATTACTAAAATATTAATAAATCAATATTAGTAAAATAGAAGATAAAAGAATATTTTTATAATTTTACCTTATTTAAGAAAAAGTATCATTGAATTGAATTTAACTATCTTCAGCTAAAATAAATTGTATATATAATTTTAATAATTAAAAATTAAAACCTAATCTATATGAGGGGCTGCTTTCTTCAAAATAAAATTCTTATTTTTTACTCTTTCAAGTTGTCTATTTTTAAATTATTATTTTAATTATTTATTTCTTAAAAATACTATTATATAATCAATATTAATAATGAAATTCTCTCCTGATAAACATGGCACTAAGGGAGGTGTCTCAACTAAACGGCTCTTAGATGATCATAATTAAGCTAGAAATAATCCAGCTTTGAATGTTACTTAAATGAGAGACAGTGTAAATTCGACTGCTTCCTTCGCATATAATTAAATAACTTAATGATTAAATTAGGATGGGAGCACTCTAAAAGTATAAA
This sequence comes from Oxytricha trifallax, assembly GCA_000711775.1. NCBI lineage: Eukaryota > Ciliophora > Spirotrichea > Sporadotrichida > Oxytrichidae > Oxytricha > Oxytricha trifallax. Next base: position 9,969 of record ARYC01000857.1, on the reverse strand, counting down.
AAGTATAGTAAGTTAAATCTTTGAAGACATCTGCAATTGCATAATTTTTATAGGGCACTTACTTAAAATGCACTGAATTTTAACATTAATATCGTTGTATAGATTTATTTCCATGGAAAATGATTGTGCACTAGATCATTGTATTCCTAAATACACTTCAAATTATAGCTGTGATCGAGACTACAGGTGGCTATTCACTCACTTAAGCTAATTTATTTACAACAGTTTCTTAAATAGCGAAGGAGATGATGTAAATTATTTAACAATCAAATAATATGCAGAGTGAATCAAGTTTCTGTATAAAATCTTCTTTGTATATCTGTAAACTTTTAGATTTAAATTCATCTATTTTAGGCTTAATACAACAAATAAGACATAGTATACTAGAAATACATTGAAGAATATCATTTGGACGATGAAGAAAATGGAGGAAAACCATATGATATTCAAGCTAGATATTACTATTTGAGTAGCGAGTATGATCCGATTGATACGTTGCATTTGAAATTTACAACAGAGACTATCATGGACCCTTCGACGATGATGTGAAATTAGGGGAAATGCTCAATGAAATCAACTAGTTTTCAATTAACTATAAGGTTAAGAATCTGATACCTGAGGAAGCTCCAGCTACGGAAAATTGCTATCTCTGGGATTTATTGCAATGTAAATTTGTCTTATCAACAAGTTAAATAATTAAAGAATTTTAATGCTCATTAATAATCCAAAATTTTACGACTTCAAAGATAGAGGTTATGTCAAGTTAACTCTTTCAATAGAGAGAAAAATCTGCACAACTCCTTACGACAACGCCTGGACAAACATGATCTGGATCCCCATCTTGAATCTACTTTTCTCGCTGATTTCATTCATATTTATTATAAAGTACTTCATGCACGTAGTCCAGATTTATAGAAGAAATCGAAGAAAGTACCAAGCTCAGAAATATACAGATGAAATGATAATGGGAGGGACAGGTCGATTCTTGAGTGATTATGATAAAAGCCAGAATGCTTCGTTTTTGCCTCCCTATGCCAATAATTCCAATCAACCTAGTTTTATAATAGAAAAAATAATTTAGATAGGTATATGTTTTGAATCATTTATCAACATTGAAATTCAAGAGAATAGTTTCATTGGAGGTGATGAAAATAATAAATCACAAGGAGGTACATTTATAGGTGGTGTGAATCCAAACAACAACACAATAGCAGGAGGAATGCCAAGACATGAAAATAACTATAAAAGATCAAACAGCGTTAGCTTGAATAGCAGCTGTTATAGTTTTAGATATAATTTTAATACTTGACCTAAAATTATCATTTGAATAAATAAATATAAAGTTACAAGAACTTACAACGAATGAACTCATAGTATCTAGGTTCTATCAAAGGAGGTGCAGGGTTTTAGTAAAACAATTTGAATAGCAATAATTTGTATGTGCCTGCTGGTGGAGAACCAAGCTCACTCAAATTTCATCAATCCCCTACAATGAAAGCATCCCCTATTAATTGATGAAATCCATATTTGATTTAGCCTTTATAGATCAAACACTATTAAGTTCTATACATATCCCCACTAATGGGAAGAAACCCATCAGGAGCTTATAACAACATAAACTTGCAAAGAAACGATTCAAGAACAGCTTTTCCATTAGTACCCTAATAAAACAGCACCACCAACATCAATTTCTCCAAAGCAGTTTAATAGCATCAACCGCCTTTATCTCAATAGTCTCTGGTGCACAAGTAAAATCAGCTTAGGAAATAAGACCTAGAGATGAGTAACTCGCAAAGGAAAGGGAATAATTGAAGTTAAACTAAAATGAAAAGAATAAACTTGGTGGTAATGAGGGAATCGAGGATTTGCTAGAGTAGATGGACTAGGATATAGACTACTAGATTAGTTGGGATGATTTGACATTCGCTGACAAGGCTAAACTATTCAAGTACTGGTCTATTGTACAGTTTGTAGCTAATATCATTCAGATTTTTGCTGCATCGTTCTTTATCCTCAAAAGCTAAAATAATGATTATATTAATAACATTATTTGTTTCTGATTATTCAATTAGGGAATCAAGTTTATTTTATACTTTGGACTGCACGTTTCTGAATATCTCTGTGAGTTTGGGTGTATGCTTGCCTAGATCTCTCTAATTTAATATTTGAAATTTTACTCTAAATACTCTTTTATCAGTAAAACTCTTATCAAAGCTATACCAAATATAATCAAGGCTTGAATAGGTGTGCTTCCACTATACATAGGTGCAGTGCTAAATTAAAAATAAGATATGTCATACATCAGATTTTTATTTTATGTTTAATTTTTCATGCTATTATCTACAGCTCTGTTCCCAAATTCAAATAGATTCCAGTCTTTTTCCTCATCAGCAATGCATCTTTACTCCATCATTATATTTAAATTAATATCTCATTTCCTGCAGCCTTTTAATTTGAATAATTTATATCCATGATCAATGGAGAGGAGCTTCAGGATAGTTTTAGGGATTTAGCAGCAGTAGATCTTTTAGTAGGTCTGTTTTTTGCCTATACCTACGTCTTCGTTGGCTATGCGTAAATATAGTTTTCACTCTATTAACCCCATTTTTATAAAACCCCCTTAGTAAATTAAGAACGAAGATTAGGAGTTAAGAACAATTAAATTAAAATATTATAATTGGCTGAAATTAATAATTATTAGAGAAAAATCAAATTTACACACCCTGATTGGTTTATTTAATAGAGTCAATTAATCGAGCCAATAGTTTTAATAATTAGCCCAAACTTTACTAATTTCCGCCAACTATAATTATATTTTAATTTAATTGTTCTTAACTCCTAATCTTTGTTCTTAATTGAATGATGGGGTTTTATAGTGTAATAGTGAATATGTTTATCGATATAATTGAAGATGGGTTCCTAGCACTAAATGTAAATCCAGATTCGCCTGGCTCAAGAATAAGCAAAGCAATAATAAAGAGGAAGTTAAAGAAGAAGAGAAATCAAAGTATAAAAGTGAAGAGCCAGATAAAACTCTAATTAATAGTTAATAATAACATAATAATTCGATTAGCATGTTTTCAAATGGGAGATAACAGAGTATGAATAGAAATAACTTGTCAATGGCAACGTTTGATCGTAAACTCTCAGTCTCTAGTAAATAAAAAGTAAATAAATGTAAGTTTATTAATAAATAAAGCTTTTCTACTTATAGCGAGCAGTAACTACGCTAGGACAGAAGCATGAGAACTTTAAAGTCAATTATAGATACAGAAGCAAATAAATGGAAGTAAAGAAAATCCACTCTCCACTAAAAATACGCTGCAATAAACACAGACAGCTCAATTGAAAATAAAAACTCCCTATTTTTTAATAAAAAGAAGCTAGAAGAAGAAAAATCAAAAGAAAAATGTAAGAAGAGCAGCTTCACCAATAAAAACTAAAACTAAATGAAAAACAATAAATTTTGAAAGAGAGAGAGCACATGGCATGACACTTTATCACTGCTAGAAAATCTAGCAATAATTGGCTTAGCTAGATGCTGAATTTGTTAAATTGTAGAAGCTGGGAGATGCTGAGAAGGACTACGATGTGGCTGTGATGATAGATAATGAAAAATAGAGTGTGGTTGATACAGTCCAGGGGCTAATTGTGCTCTTCGATTCATTAATTGAAGACGTTAATTAATCATGAAATTGTTAGAGTTGTCTGTAGAAATTGATTGTTTAAAGCAATTTATAATTAAAATAAATGCCATTTATTTCATTAAATTAGTTTCAAAAGTAAAAAAATTTTATAATCTTGTGTCTGAAAATATATGCTTAAAGTTATAGTCAGTAAATTTATATCAATAATTTATTAAAACACAGAAATATTTAGGGGATTTGGAATTTATCCTCATTACACAACATATATCATATAAAATGCAATTAAATCTTTAAATATACATTATAATTATATGCTCTAAATATTCTATTATAATAATAGGATCTATTTTAGCTGTATGCTGTTTAAGAAACAGCAATTATATTATTTTAATATATTTTACTAATTAATATTTGAGGCAGCAATGTATATTTATTTAATATTGAAATAATGTATTAATATAGTAAATATATGTGAATGACCAAGCAAATCCATAATATGGCATGGAACACCGCCCATCTCGCAGAGTGAACAAGGATGCAATCAAGCGTATTCTAACTTTCAAGGGCTTCAAAAAGATCAAAGACATCAATGATTATTATACTTTCTTTGGCACTAATTTTTTTATATAAATGATTCAAAACCCTCTATCAGATGTTGATTGCTCTTAATATGTTATTATATTTTGCACATTGGGACAGGGATCATTTGGTAAATATTAGAGAGCAGAACGCATAAAAGCAAGTGTAGACTGCGCAGTTAAAATTATTGAGAAGAAAAAAGTGAGAGAACACAAGATACTCGAAGACCACATGCACAATGAAATCAAGGTGCTTGAAGAGACTGTAAGTTAATCATAGACACTCTACATTAATACTTAAATTCAAAGATATTTAGGGGTGAATATATCTGGCACTTATTAAATTAATTAATAAAATGGGGATAATTTATGTTATATATTTGCTTATTTAAGTCAATCGTCACTAGCTTAAATTCCAATTTAAAGATATATTTAAATTGAGACTAAAATCACAAAATATTGTATTTGGCATGATTCTAACTTTTTATTTCTAGACTCATCCGTACATTATGAGAATTTTCGAGCTACTTGAAGATGACAAGCACTACTACATAGTCTCAGAGTTACTTTACATATAATTATTTAATTTAAAACAGACTACAACTAATGCGTCATAAACAATTGAACATCAATTATTATAAGATAAAAATTTAATGACTCTAAAGGGTGGTCTTCCACAGACCAAAATATAAGCAATTACTCCTATGCTCCAAATGTCAACTTTTTAGTCATACTGCTTTTCTTGAATAATTTCAGGTGCCATTAATATATCTCAATATTAAAATACAAATGCTAATAATCTTCCATTATAGCTTTAAATGAATAATAAGAATCAGTTCAATAAAAATTAAAACCATATATAGAAGATTACCAAGAGTTTAATTCCCTCTTGTGGGTCTAAGAAGCAAGCAAACCCTAAATCTGTAATTTTAACATCCAATATTTCATCATCCTGCTCCTCCAGCAATATGTTCTCTGGTTTCAAGTCACTACATGAAATCAAACATTAAGTATATTTAGAGAAATTATTTGAGAAAATTATAGATAGTTTTTTAATTAGAAACTGATATGATAATTATTATAAGCCTAAGAAACCTGTTAGTATTTATAATAATTTCGAATTTAATGTATACTTACCGATGTACAATTTTCTTATTGTGTATATAAGAAATTGCGAGTAGAATTTAATTTCAAGGATAGAACTATATATATATATAATGTAAATAGTCAGAATCATTTAATATGAATATATAGTACTTAAAGTTACTTATAATTATTGAACTATCTTGAAAATAGTAACTGCAAATGGCTTTTCACCTATTTTCTCAAGTTATTAAGTGGATGTATTACTTCAGGTAATTTGGAAAGGTAAGAATACTTACGAGTGTGATGGATAAATTAGTGATTTTTCCGTCATAAGTTATTCTTATATTTACAAACTTATGCTATACTAATTTGGTTGAATTTTTATTCAGTCATATTTGATAATACTTAGCCACATCCAAAGTACAAAAGATATCCGGAAAATAATTCACCTTCAGAGAATTAGTAACATAAAATTTCAACATTAGTGTGGATGATTAGAAATTCTGGTATTAATACAAATTTAGATATTTTTCAATCTCCTATATTTACTTAAAGGATTTCCTCAGTGCCACGGGTATGGTCGTGCTATTCTAAACCTTAGAAAAGTGTTTTTTTCCAATTTCTATGAGACTTGTTAAAAAGTCATAATAAATTAAATTAGGTTCAGTACGTCAACTTCAACTATTTACAGTTATTTAAGAGAGCTGACCTTGAGGGCTTCACTTACAATGCTAAATGGGTTCTCTTAGAATCTAAGATTGAGGAATACAATAATAATATATTGTATATGATTTAGAATATCCAAACATTAATGTTTATATGTTTAAAATATTATATTATAACAAATGATATTAATTACTTGGATGCTTTGTTTTCAGCAACTCTTGTTTTTCACTTGATAACAAAAGTAGTGTTCAATTTATGTGTCGATGTTAAAATGCCCCTAGATAAGTGGTCAACTATTGATTTACTCTGTTCTTTTTTCAATATTGTCTGCTTCAATGTCTTTAATTTGCTAAATTCAACAACACTTTTAACATCATTCTTTCAATTTATTTTATAATGTGATTGGAAGCGTTAAGCCAGATTAAATTATTGATCAGAAAAAGAAGGAAAACTTGGATTATTACATTATAGCTGTGGTTATATTGAGATGGTTTAGATTTTTTGGCTACTTTTTTATGATCAGACAGATATCTAAACTTATCATGACACTTGTTAGAATGCTTATGGACACTCTATTCTTTATAAATTTAAATAAACATGAGTGGAAATTAATTTGAGTTTGATAGGAATTATTAAAAATCTTTCATTTTCATTGTGTGTTGCTACTTATTAATTGCTGCAACAATATTCACTATGCTGTTCTAAACACCGATGCCTGATAAGTATGGCAAGCTCTCCATGTCTTATCGTACTTTAGTATATTTACTATTTAAAGTGGAAAATCTTCTAATTGGTCGAGTAAATAAATAATTTATTATAAACTTTGTTCGATGCATTGATTGGTGCATACATTTACACTGACAATGATGCGTTTTTACTCTCAAATTCAATTCTTACAATGGTCCATGTGTTCATATCAAATGTATTCATGCTCAATCCAAATAAAATGATTAATTTTATTTTAATTTATTCAATCGAAATATTAAGATGTTGAACTATTTGGTTGCTATTTTGTCCACTGTCTATGAAATCATGAAGGACGAGGGCGAGTTTTCATTCAAAGCCAACAAATATCAATTCATTGAGAAATATTCAGTTGCAATGCTTGATCCTATATTAAATAATCATATACAATAAATTAAAGATCCTAATGGGTACTCAGAATTGATCATTCATCCACCACCACTGAATGTATTCACAATGTTCGTTCTTCCCTGAATTATTAAGAAATCTTTGATGAAGAGAGCAGCTGATGTATTCAGTAAATTTATATTCTAGGCTGAGAATTTCTTCTATATTATAGCATTCATAGCTTACGAAGTAAACTTATATATTTATTTATATTAATCTAAAATGAGATTGAGTTTATGTTTGTGTCCGATAATTTTCTTCAAAATGATGGGAAATATTTTCAAGTTATCTGGGTGCAAGTGGTTCTTTAGCAATTTCCTATTTTGGACCTTCTGTGGCTTCTTCGTCCTACTCTTTTATGTTGCTAAGGATGTGTTCTTATGTAAATAATGATTATTTAATTAAAATGATTCAAATTCAAGTAATGTTCTTTTACATTAAGATTTTGTGCTATTACCAAGACGAGGAAGACTAATTCAGAGAAAAAGATAGTAATATACAACGAAGTCATTGATGTAATGAGGTTAATTATGCACATTTTCAAGAAAAAGAAGGAAGAAGCCAAGAAAAAGATATTACTCCTCAACAATCAAGTCTCCAATACTATAAAAGCACTCTTAGAGGAAGATGACAGCAATGAAAGTTTCATAATGGATAAAGCTTTGATAGTGGAAGCTTGGACCAAATATACACCAATTTCCAAAGAAAACTCTTCCAGAGAAGGTCAGCAGGTGTCACCAAAGAAAAAAGATATTCAGGAAATCTATGGAGAACATTTTATGCAAAAGCTTATATCAGGCATTAAGCAAAAGAAATATAGAGGAAAGAATGATAAGGTAACTGACGACGACAAATTAAAGTAGCATCTGACTAACTTGCTTATTGGTGCTAAGAAAACACTCTTAAAAAGATGACGATTCAGATCAAAACGTAAAGATTCCAGAGGCTGAGCTTAACTTAATCGAAGACTTCCTTGACAAATTTATTTTCATCTCAGATGCAAGTACCTCAAAAAGACTTAATTGATCTAAACTTAGCATTGAAAGCACTTCCCCTTAAAGTTGAGGAGTCTAACATATATCGTATAGACTTGATTAATTTCAATTTGATCTAGAAATCCTTGATTGCTTTCCAAAACGATGATCAGGATGAGCTTTATAACTACTATGATAACAGGCAAAATTCTAGACTTAGAAAAATCACTAAGAAGGCAACTGGAAACGAAACATAAGCTGAGGATATGAAGATAATTTCAAATGAGACTAAAGGAGCAATGGAACGCCTATTCTATTTATTGGGAACTGTGGGTGTCAGCAACATACCTAGTGACAAAGAAAAAACAACTAAGAATTAAGGAAATGGAGGATCTCAAACTGAGGGTTTCATGAAAGTTGTACCAATTCTAAATAATTAAAATTTATATTATAAATTAAAATGAAATAATATAGCAGTGCCAATTGACGCTTTAAATGGTGGAAAAATAATAATAATAATAAGCAATGAAAGATCTTGTCAAATTATATAATTATAAAAACTAGTTAAATTATGCTTTTTATTTAAAAGGATAAGAATTCACTTAAACTTTACTTTCAATAAGAACAATTCTTAAAATCGATAATTAGGAAGTTAACAAATAGATAATAATATTGAATTTAATTTAATTATATTTGAATATAAATGAGTTAGGAAGAACAAAGATTGGATAGCCAAAAAGAGGAACCATACCCAATCCAATAAGCAATTTTAAATCTATCTTTGAAAAAGATGCTCCTCAGCAGTTAAACTCTTAAAAACTATTAGTTAGAAAACTTAAGTGTTTTTATTGATTTTTAGTAATAACTTTGCTTTTGATAATATTAGGATACTTGGCTAATTAAAATCCGGAAAAGAAATGAGCTGAATTGTATTTCCCTTTATTATAATCTTTTTTTAATTAAAGTAAATGCAAGCGTATAAATATAATACTATTTATTAAGAGGCATAATAACAAATCTTTAAATTATATATTTAAACTTATTGACAATTATAATTTATAATATGAAATCAATAAATTATAATGAAATTAATTAAGTTGAAATGGAAAGCTATAGATGTTGACGCAGAAAGAGCCTGTTTATTTACAATGAATCAAAACCCCAAAACCCTTACAGTAGTTTGATTGAGTTTTTGATTGATAAAAGTAGACTATTAGTGCATACTTTATACAGTTTAATAGGGTTTATGAAGGGGTTTAATGTTTAAATATTAGTAATTATAGTGAGTATATGCGAGGTTTGGGGTCAATTTATGACGACAGTGAGTATATAGATTTATTGTTTAATTTGCGTTATGGATGTGATGATTATAGTGATCAACTCAGACCTATTCTAAATTACACATCTATTGCAAGACTGATCCATTAATCTCCTGCTACTGTTAGGTCACACTCAAAACCCCAAAACCCCTTAGTGAGGTTTATAAGTGCTTTGATTTGTAGGGTATAGTTGGGGTCTAATTGGGGTTAGTAGACAAAATGCAGGTTTTATATGAATTTAATGAATATTTAATGATTATTATTGTGCTTAACTCAAACACATTTTATCTACTTGTCTTTGTGATACCTCTTGAATCTCGCTGTCTTTAGTTGTTCTAGAATGTCATCTAATTGATTATCTTGGATATGCTGGAGCTTTAACTATGACCATCTCAACTATCGTCTTAATTTTATCGGAGATTTCTTCTTATTTTATATGTTTTGCTGCTAATCTTATTGATTATTTCTCGTGCTTTGTTCCAAAGTATGACATACTTTCCATATCGCTCTCTAAAATGATAGCAGCAACTGCCCATACATCCCACTGAACTGAGCCATTAGTCCATTT
>ARYC01000856.1:0-34789 GCA_000711775.1 Oxytricha trifallax | reverse complement strand
CATCCTATCTTTGATCCTTTGGAAGTTGCCAAGCTAATCAACATCCTACTGGGAGAGGACAACGACCCTGACATCTTCTTTGCGAGATTGATTCTTACTTCTCTTAAGCTACATTTTTCTGCAACTTGGTGTAACAAACATCAACCTTCACTTTCATAAACTCTAAACGTATTCACTCCCTCTTACATGACCTGGTCAACGAGTTCATGGGCTAAGCTATGCTAAGTAACAATCCCTGGTTAGGTGCGTATCTCTCAAGGATAGATATCATTCACAAGACCACCAAGATCATTGAGCTTAGAGACTCCAACAATTCCTTCGCCACTCACTTTTGTTGTTTTAAAATTGAGATTGATTCTTCAAAGGCTAAAGAACTTATTCAAGCAATTAATCGCAGTGCCCCACTCTAGTATGTGCTCTGGGTATTGCCTCCTGATTAATGCCTGGGTAGAGGAGGGATCCATTACTTCAAGATAATGAGCGATCATCCTGTAGAGATCATAAACCGGGACGAGCAGCAGATCAAATTCTACCTTTACTACAAGGATTCATCTTCAGACTTTGTCGACTCCAACTTCACGACTCCTGGAAGTCAGTTAGGAAAAAGGCACAGTGAAGTCCAAATGACTCCAAAGCTGCTAGGCTTGGAACTTGAGGCAGAGAATTAAGAACCGCAATAATAGCTGAGCCCAAGATCCAAAAGTCTTTTGGAAAAGGCCACTAAGGAGTTTGCACCCAAACTAGCTTACGCTATTATTAATAAGCAGGTAAACTAATAGAAGGTGAGAGATTAACTGCATAATTCTATTAATGCAAACGAGCCATTAGAATAGTTTGAGAAGCTGGTATCCTTAACCAATAAGTTGCAGTACCTCTTTACAATTAAGCAGACAATACCACTTGCCGAACTGATCAAAAACATGATATGAAGTGACAAGCATGTTGGAAAGTTCATTTCAGAGACTCAGATCATAGAGGGTCTAAAGAAGTTATAAGAAGCCTCAGGAGGCTGGATATAGATCATAGAAAGTAAAAGCAAGTAAGCAGGTTTTATTAAACAAGTTTAAAAAATTAATATTGAATAGATCAAAACGTCCTTGAAACTGCATTGCAAGTATGAGCCCAAGGGAACTGAGTAAAGGTTGTCGATTTAGAAGGATAGGCTGTTTTACAATCAAGTGGATAAGTTGAGAGCGTATTGGAACCTATCAAGGTTCGAAGGAGAGAACCTGGAAAAATACAAAATGTTTTGAATAAAGTAGTGGCCTTACCAACGAATCAAAAGGTTACTGGGCTTAGAGTGTGCTAGGAATAACTGGAGTAGTTACAATAATCGATAGCGAACGACGCGGTGTACAGGACCCTCAATCAAAAAGAAAAGGCCGAGTTCGTTGAAGGGTCCAAGTTCTATATTCACTACTAGACTCTGAACTAGCAAATGCTGAGAGGGATCTACGGGCGACTTGATTTACTATTAAAATCTAACAAGGAAAGCTAGAACCTTAGAGCTACTGTGGAGGATATGGAAAATGACATCTTTGCTATGGTTAAGAGAGAGGCTGACAAACATAACTTGTTGCTTGGAAAAAGAATAGGGAAAAGTTATCTTACCAGATCGTTCGAGTGTTATAGGAAAACGAATAGCAACCAAGTCATAAGCGAGAGCAGCGGTCCTTGTGAAATGATTATTAAGATCTTCTGGAAAGCTCTGATTCCTGATCAAGCTTCAGCTATTGCAATTATGGATACCAACTTCAATAAGCAAGGTAGAAACATGTGTCTATACTAGAAACCTATAACCTCTTGGGCAAGCCTGCATACTTGATGCCTAAGTATCCATACAACTTAATGACCCTTTTAGAAGGCTTTTTCATAAATCAGAAGTGCTTCAAGTACGTTGCCTTCATGATCATCAATACTCTATTCCAGGCCCATAAGAACAAAGTCTATCACCTGAATATTAAGCCGGAAAACATTCTGTTTGATAAGTACCACGTTCCTTACTTGACAGATTGGTTGAACAGGAATGTTTAGAGAGATGGAATCATTAACGATACTCTCCTCCTGAATTAATTAATAGAGAGATCCAGCCCTTAAATCATTTGATGATGAAGGCTTTAGATTATTGGGGACTTGGCCTACTCCTGTTCTATATTCTTTGCAGAAGCTTACCTTACACTGTTGATGATATGTTGGCATTGAAAGATAAAAATGCTACTCTCACCAATAGACCTTTTGAGATACTGAATCCTAAGTTGGATGGTCAGTGGTTTGTCATCATTAGAAACCTGTTGACTCCTGACTCTTTGCACAGATCCTCAATTCAGTCCTTGTACATGGATCCATTCTTCAAGCATTAGAGAGACTAAGTGGAAATCGACACAGTAACTCTTCACGATTACGAGAGCGACGACGAGTCAAATTCCTGAAGTCTAAAGCCCACTCGTCCAGAGAAGGAAGATCCCTGAAATTCTTCGTTCTTGACGAACAAAAATTAAACGAAAATAATTGAATAATTATAATTAACCACCATCTTAATTAATATGTATAAGTCTCCCTACTATCTAGTACCGGAATCGGTGTCCATTTTAAAGGACATCTGTTTGTTTGAGTAGTACTTTAATGTGTCTGTAACAAACATCATCTATTAAATCGGTTATCGATTGGTAGAAGGTGAATTATTTTAGAAGTTTAATATCTTTTATGAGTATAATTCTGATCATTGTATTAGGCCTCACTTCGACTCTAAATATTCTCTGCGGATTAAAAGATATTTCCTGATAAAGGCGAGATGAGAAGACAAGTTGTCAAAGGATTAAATAGGTTTTAATAAAGACACAAAGAAAGTTAAAAGTTAAACTATCAAACAAATTTATCAAATATAAGCGAGCATCTTTTATTAGCATCTCACTTTGATATAACCATAATTTCAATAGAGGAGACCTTCTGCTCCTTGTCATCATCTTCCTTCTTCTCCTCCTCCTTCTTCTCCTCTTCCTGAGTTGAACAGACGACACCCTCTTCGTCAAGCATCCACATCTTGGACTTCAAGAAGTCGGTAGTGAGATCTTCTTCATCCTCAACGATCAATTTAGCTTCTTGTCTTGCATTAGCCATTCCATCGTGGGATAAGTGAAGGCCCATTCAAGAGTGAGAGTTTTCTTGGGCCCTTAAGAAGTTTAAGTGGTGATTCTCTTGATCTTGACGCTCTCCTGGAACCCAATAGTCAACTAGATCTGTCCCTTAAAATGGAGAGGTTTGTAATCTGCGACATTTAAGGCTTGGAGGTGCTCTGCAAGTTCATCTTGGTTCACCATACACTGGAAGTTTGACTTGATGCCAAGGGGAATAAACAATACATCTCCGTCAGGGAAAATTGGATCGCCTTCTCGATAGTTTCATCGGCAGGGATTTGGTAGTCGGAGAAGTCTCCCTCCGCTTGCACTTTAGTTTCCTTCTGGTCATCATCTTCGTCGTCATCGTCCTCGTCGTCGTAATGGTCTTCGTCGTCATAGGAACCTTCGTCGCTCTCTCCAGTGTGATGCCCTTTCAAAAGATAGTAGTAGAGATAGCCAAGTGAGAAATATCTCAAGGTCCTTTTGATTTAAAAGGGGTTTTGGGATACCATCTTATGGAAAGCTGCATCCTTAAGTTAGTTGAGGGGTTAGCACTCAGGCTCCTTAGTGAAGTCGATACCAGCGATATCCTCGTTCAGTTTGTCCTCTTTCATAGGAGACATCAAAGCCAGGTATGTAGAAATGAGTTTGCTGTTTTCAAATTCCATTTGATTTATTATTATAATTTGAATAGCAGAATTCTTTGTTAAAGATAATAATATTAGGGCTTGTACTATTATTTAGCAATAGAAAAGAGATCGCGAACGTTTATTTATTTGTTTTTCTTAAGATTTATTGGGTATTTACAGCGTGTAAAATATGAGTCAAACATCTCAGGTTTTATAGGGTTGAAGGCTCTGTTAATTGTTGTGAAATATGATTAATGAGAATGAATATGATATTAATGCGTTATATACAGATTCCCTAACTTAACTCTTAACTCAAACCAATAATCAAACAATTCCTTTGAACTAGAGTACAACCCCGTCCTAGAGATAAACTCTAAGAAAGAGCTGCTGAGATTTTCGCAGTTAAAAGTAAATTTATTTGCTGTGCTGCTACTAGTCTCTCAAATTTTTATAAAAAGAGAGAGAAATAATAGAAATAAAGCCTAGCTTACTTACCTTACCAGTAGTTAACCGGTGAAGTAAAGTAACAGGGCAGTACTACTATTTACTGTTCTCTGCTTTCTCTTTAAAAGTACCTATAAAAAGTTCAAAAGTAAAAAGTTTTTGGTTAGAGAAGTTTAAGTTTCAGCCTAAATTTTAAGGACTGGTTAATTTTTATTAGTAGAGTGCCAAACTACTGGCTTTACTTATGAAAACTTAAAAACCAAGAAACTGCTGTTTGGGATACTGCCTGAGCCGATTTACGCTTGAAGCTTTTTTAGGCTTCTCTACAGTCAGGGTGAGTACCTAGGCCAAATAAAAACTTTACTTAACTGTAAGTTAACAAGGGAGTAAAATTTTAATTAAGTTACTAAGAGTAACTTCTTTTCTTAAGGTTAGCTTAAGTTGCAAGTAGTTTTAGTTAAGCCAAGGGTAACTGTTGAAGTTGAGTAAGGGGAACCGTAGGCTTTAAATTTTAATTTTTAAAAAATCTCAAGAATCCTTTGAGCCACCCGTTTGAATATTCAAATTCGTCGTCCTCGAAACGAGGTTAAATTCGATTCATTTTATAATTAATTTACGATTTATCGTCCTTGCCCGACATCGATTGACGAAAAGTCTGCGGAGGAATGTAGCCTGAGAGTCATGTCACTGTGCAAGTTAAAATCTTCTTTAAAACTGATCGTTTGTTTATTTGATACGATTCAGATTTCCTTTAATTAATTACCATGCCAGACACTGATTAGCGAAACGCGAGGTTGAAAACATCCAGTGATTGCAACACTGCGATTGTACTTGAGCAAATGTAGCTTCTAAGTCATGTCACTGCCGCTCTTAATTAATTAAATACCCTAAACTGATCATTTGTTTTCTCTGTAATGATTAGACAAAGCTTGTAACCTTTTAAATTAAATCAAAAATCAAAACCAGTTCGTTTTCATTATCAAAAATTAAATCTACAGAAACGAAATTAGAAAGCCTTCAATAGTTTTAAAAATCAAAATCAAAGCGTAGATCTAGATCATCGAAATTACACTAATTAAGTAAGTACGTAAATTTTTTAATTCTTTTAAACTAAATCAAGGGTTCTGTTATTAATGTTACTTGGGTTCTTTGTTAATGTTTCTTGGGTTCTGTTACTTTGTTACTTGGGTTCTCTTTAAAAATTACTGCTACATTAAAATCACTGTTACTTGTTATTTAATTTGATCTTAAAGCCTGGCCAGGCAAGCTTAAGCTAAAGCTTTTTCAAAATTAGAAAAATCTCCTAAAAGGGTTCTTGGAGTTCTTTATTTAAACTGTTACTTTGTTCTTTAAATTAAATTGAAAAACCTACAGGGTTTTAACTTGCTAATCAAATTGGGTTCTTTAACTTGTTACTTTGTTTCTTACTGTTACTTTGGGTTCTTGAATTAATAAAATTGCAACTGGGTTCTTACTAGCAATACAATTGGGTTCTTTTGATTTTCTTACTTTTGTTCTTACTGTTACTTTGAGTGTTCTTACTTTTTACTTTTTGATAATTTGAATGATTTAATTAAACCCTGAATGTTTTGTTTTAAAAAATTGAATAGTGGCCACTATTCCCCCAAGCTTAAAGTTTCTTAACCCTAGCTTAAATTTTACCAACTAAAAGCTAGCAAGACTTTCGTGAGTAGTACTAGGCTTTTGAGCTTTTTGATTTTTTTTTTACTTTTTAGATCTTGACTTTTAGTTAGTGTAACAAACATCACTTGACTTTTAAACTTAAAACTTGATTTTAATTAAATAGCTGTTAGTTTTGAAAATTTAGTAAAACTAGCAATCTTTGAACTGTTTTTGATTTTTTACTTTTTAACTACAACTACTGGGCTAGAGCCAACTTTTAGGTCAATTAGGGATATAGGTAGGTAATATAAGCTGATAACTGAATTTACTTTGAAATTATCAAACAACCAGAGAAACCTGAAATGCTGCCAAAATTTTCATTTTAGTACATCAAGTTGTTTAGGTACTTAAAAAACTAAAAGTCTAGTTTGTCCTTTGAAAACGTAAAATTTGTCCTCTAGCCAATTGGCAGGGCTTAAGGTTAGTAACCAGAACTTAGAGAAATCTTGAGTTGGTAGGGTAAACTAGGGCAGTTTAAGAAAATTGTGGTAGAAGAGAGCTGGGCTTATAGTTTTTAAATTATTTAGGTAGAGAAGTTTGTTACAAACTTAAATTAATTTTATAGTAGGTACTTAAAACTGGCAATTTATAGGGCAATAATTCAATAAATTTAATAATATCTTAATAAAACCAGGATTTTTAAAACTTGGATGAAATTGGTGAAAATTAAATAGAGAGGAGAGAATTAATATAAGAGAGAATTAGGGTGGAGAGTGTAGTGAGTTGGTTTAAAACTTGTTAAAAAACTAAATAATCATTCTTGCTACAAATATACTTAAACTTGGGAAATAACTTGTGGAAATTATCTTCATTAAGCTTTTAAACGCCTTTCAAAGTAATGGTAGGATATTAGCTTGGTTGGAGTTAGTAGGATTTTTCTTAGGTTGATTCATATTTTATTATGAAGCTTTGTTTTGAGACTAAGGCATCTTGGGTGTCCCTTTGTGAGACTAGGTTGCTTCAGTTGAAAGTACCAACGTCTAATTTTTGTTGTTGAATTCATCAGTTTTAGAATTGATATCATTAAGGTTTAGATTATTTCCTGCTTAGAAATCAAAGTCATTGAATTATTAATTATCATGTTTATTATGGAACATTCGACTCCACCAAGGTTTTTAAAGTAAGAGTTCTATTTTTGGTTTTGGTGACCTACGGATGCTTTCACTTGATTATGTATAGGTTGTTTATAAATTCCATTATAGGAAAGATTGGAGGTTATGTAGTGAAATAGCTGTCTTTCTCAAAATCTCAGTGGTCCCTGGGTATGCTTGCATCGCTCTCTTAGAAATTCTAAGTTCTTTGTTGATTAAATCTATTTTGTTCATACTCGTCTTACTTTAATCTTCGTCATAATCTTCTCCTACTTCTTCATCATCATTATGAATCGCTTATTGATTGCCTGAGTCCTCTTAGTGCTGCTTCTGATCTCTTGTGTCAAGTGCAAAACCACCTCCTTCATTTGCTGATGTTAATCGTTGATTCTATTTGAATGATCATTTTGATCAATGAGCTGGTCTTTTTGTTTAGTGTTGGTGCCTAGCATCTATTAAATTAATTTAATCTCTTTCGAATTATTAGTCACAGGATCATTCTGTTAATTATTCTTTTGCACCTTCTTCTTTGCTTTTTCTTTTTCTTAATTAGCGTCTAACTCTTGAGTTTGTTGAAAGGTTCAACTTATAATTGATTCTATTATTTCTAAGTTGGAGTGAGTTAAAGACTGTTTGATTAGAATTGATTGATTTAAGGAGTACCCGTGTTAAATTTTTGTTATGGAGAAATGTTGTATTTCGGTGTCTGACTCATAATCCCTCCACCACTATGTTTCTTTAGAGAGGAGGAAGAGGAGTCCTGTCCACTTTTTATCTATGACAAGTTCTGGAGAGTTTATTTGCTTGCAAGTTGGCTTTAGTTTGGCTGCTTTAAACTTATCTTTGTATCTCTTTTTCTTTGAGAATCTGAAAAGCTTTATTGATGTTACTAAGTGTAGTACCATCAACCCGATTCCTTTATGGAGTGAGTAGGTCATTATCATTATGCGCATATGTGAGTGAAAGCTATCTCTATCTTTTCCCCAATATATTATATTCGCTCAGGCTGTTTTCCTACTTTAGTTGCTTGTGAGTATTCCATTAGTATTATTATTGAACTGTTAAACAAAGCTGGTCCATATTAGAGATGCTGAACTTATGCATGCTGCCGCTGTAACATTTTTTCAGTTCCTGAGAGCTTACAGGAAAAGTCTCTAATTTTACTACACAGTAGTCATCATAAGGTCGATAATTTAAGGTTTTGAGTGCACTATTGTCCAAAGGCTTCAATTTAGTTAATTTCTCAAACAGGCGCAAGTACTTGTAATTATGGTAAGGATCTTATAACTTTGAACTTTGATGGAAACTTTCAGTTTTTGTATTTTGTTCAAACTATTATTTCCTCTTGTCAACATCATCAATTATATCTTCAGTAAAACTGTCTTTAGTTCTGGAATATTCTAGCAAATTATATGTTGCAGAATTGAATGATCTCTCTTCAGAACAAAGTAAAACATTGAGGATATTGTATCGTAAGTCAAATGGTATTTCATAATTCAGTTGAATATCCTCTTTCAATGCATTGTCTTCTATCTTATTTAATTTTTCTTTTCTATACACAAAGTTAGGAAATTCAATAACTTACAATGATTATATAGACTCGAATACTTAAGGGACAATTTTTAGAAGGGTTTAACGGAGAGTTTTTTATATCTGTATAGGTAGAGATTCTATAGCCTTAGACTCGTTGGTTTTCTTCCCTTCAAATGTTTTATTGAATTCTTTCATAATTTGAACTGATTATATCATTGAGTCCAGACAGTATGCTAAACTATAATCTTGAGAATAGTAATCAATATATTTTTGCACTTTTTCCCATTAAGTTTCTATAGGAAGTTAAACACAAATACTTACTTAGCTATTACCCATTGAGTTTTTTGGCAAGATTCCTGAAACTTTGTACATTATCTCTATTTTCGGGCTTAATTTAGTTGTATTTATATTGAGTATCCTCATAATATGATTAACTGTCTAACTTTGGGGTTGCCATAGTGTCAATAAGTATCATCATATACTTTTCTCCTCTTCTGATATCTGCTACACAATAATCTAACTCTTGAAAGTTATAACTATAAAAGTTAAGGCTTTGTATATTTACCAACTAAAGAATTGACATAAAAGTCTCTTAGTCTATACTAGTAATCCGCAGGAATTTAATAGATAGTTTAAGGAGGCTCTTTATCCTAGAGTTACACTTAGTAGAACCTTATCATATGCTTGCTGAGGCCTATATCGAATTCTTCACTTGCAAATAACTTATCAATCCGGTTTTCAATTATTTGCTCTTCTTTACCTTTGACTACTTCAAGTCTTTAGGGTATCTGTATAATTCCTCTCCTCATCGACATGGCCACTAGATAATAATCTTAATTTTCTCTTACAACGGCGAATTGTGATCTAGGGATAGGATTATCACTGTAAAAGTAAATGAGCTCCACAATTATTGAATTCTCTCCGAATACGTAATCACAAAAATTATCCCTATTGCAGTAATGAAGTTTATAGATAGAAGGAAACATCTCCAAATTCTATTCTTCTGTATATTTTTCCAATATCCTAATTACTTTAAACGGTTGAAGTTTTAAATTGAAGACTAAGGATTGAAGTACTTAGCATAGTGGAAAAACCAGTGGGTTTAAAAAACACTCACTGGTTATATCTTCAGGCTTTGAAGAATAAGATGCGGCTAAGAGCATGAAAGTCGCTCTTAAATCATTATAAACCGGTCCATTACAGAGTATATTTAACAGTCCAAGATTCATTGGGGTATGAATAATTCTAGGGGTTCTTATGTATCTAAGGCTTGAAAACGTAATCTGAATTGAAAGCCTAATGATAATTTCTATGCTAGAAAATTTGGTCATTTTACTCTATTTAGATATTTAATGCCTAAAAGAGGTATGCATAAGGCGATGCTAGTTACACTCGAAGAATGGTGATCCGGTGAACATTTCCTTCTTATCTACATCACTATGTTCATTAATATATTTATTGAAGTTGATAGCGTGATCCAGAGTGCCCATTAAATATAATGTCTCAGATTCAGAGAATTACAGAGTAGGAAAATCACGTATTTCAAATTGGTGTAATGTACTATCATAATCCTTATCAGCTAATATATTTGCTTTGTAATTCAAGGATAATTTCTTTTAAGCTTTTATTTCAAGACGATCATAATTTTTAGTTTAAGCTTTAAGCTTTGAAGCTTTTGTAATTGAATCCTTGCTCGTTAGTTTATAGCTATCGGGATCTATTTCAATAGCTGCACCCGATTCTCTTTTTTAGAAATAAATTTCATCTGAAACAAGACCCTTATTTTATTAAATAATCTTCTCTTCGTAAGTCATTGACTGCTTTTTGTTTCTTTCAGTTAGTGATCGCTTTTTAGAAGCAGTCCCACATTTTTTTACTTTTCTATTCTTTCCTAATCGACCAAAATCTATATTGAACACATTGTTTACAGCCATGTTAGTGTTTTTGATTGTAGCGGTGGCAAGCCAATATTTTTGTTTTATGAATTCGTTCAGCTTTTCCTAGAACATTTTAAAAAGTTATTCACAGGAATCTGCTTGTTATTTATAAGTGAGCGGATTCATTCTTAATTTATTGATTAGAGTTTGATAATCGAGGAGTTAATCCTCTAAATAAACTTAAATTGCATGGGTATCTGATTCAGAAGCTTAGGTTATTTGTAAGTGACCTGCGTCATGGTGTCCAGAACTTAACCAATATCCTAATAATCAACTTAATTATCATCAGAATCAATCAATGCTAAATTTAGTTTGAATTTTCGATTTTGATTGTTATTAGGATTCTAATTCAATATTGAAGATACTAAATTAGAAGCATATTAATCTTGTTCGATAGATTGATTAAGAAGATCCTTTTAGTTGATTTTATAGGCATTCAAATTGTCATTAATCTAGAAGTTTTGAATATCGTTCCCTTCTTCATTGTGATATTAATCCTCAATATTTAAATTGATTTCGACATTCATCTTGAATTTAGTATCTGATTCTTGCTACTCTTGCTAGCCCTTTTCTTATTCTAAGCTGTTCATATTATATGATTGACGAATTCTACATTTGCTTAACATATTTCTTTTTACTTTACGAGTCATGAATTGAATAAATTCTCATTTAAATTATTGTCTTTTTCATAAGCTTTGAAGTAATCAGCATTATGGTCAAAGCGTATGTATTTTAAATCAGTGATCTTGGTATTTAGTATATTCTTAGAGATTTTCACAATTTTAATATTCTGAAATGAAGTGTTATTTAACTTTTTGTTTGAAAGAGCATTTTTAAAAGGTAGAATTGCAAGTTGGTTAAGTTCAAGCTCGCTTTACTATAAGACTTCATTTAGCGGCTAATCAAGTTTGTTGATGAAAATAGCGTGAAGTGCTCGCATCAAGATTTTGAAGAAGTCCTCATTTCATAAATCTGGGCTTTCTATAAGTTTATCAAAATAGCAGAGAAGAAGCTCAGTTGCATTATCATCATGAGAAACAAGAAACTCAAAAATGGTACCTTTCCATTCTAATAAATCCTGTCCTTCTACGAACTTGCATGACAAAGAATAAAGTCCTATTATTTCAAGAGGAGAGTCACCTTCTTTATATGCATATGTAATCTGTCCCACATCATTTGGTAGTAATTAAAATACTGCTTGGTCACCAATCGATTATTGCATTCCTTCCATTTTAATTTATAATTAAAATACTAAAGATATCTATTTATATTCTTAATGATATTATAATATAATTAATTTGATCAAGCTTCATCTGTAAAATTATACCTAGTAATAAATGAAGATCTAAAAAACAGATAACTAGAAAGCAGGTATAAACTCACACCCTAACGAAGAGTCTAAGAATGGATCTTAATCAGAAATTTCTTGCTCATAGCAGTCGATATTAAGCGATGATTTTCTTATTTCTAATGCCTTATCTGTAATTAAACCAAGCAAAGTTAAGGCTTAAGAGAAATCTATTGTTAAATGGACTCATGTCGTGCTTGGTAAATTATTCCCAAACGTTATTTAGTCAACAAAGTTCAAATACAATTCTGGATAACTGCTAAACAGTGGCGAAGTCCCTGTACAAATCTAGAAGCTTACAGGTGGAGCAATCATAAAACTTCCTTAAGAAAAAATTCAAGAATAGTTAGTTAGCAATGTTGATGTTTGTTACATATAAAATGATGATGAGCTTTGCAAATTCCTTAAAGCTTACCTTCAAAGTTTTCGACTTGCCAGAATCAGGAATAAACCATTTATGAATAATTAAGGAAGCGACACAAGCAATAATATTACAGGAGGATGTAAAGTTGATGAGTAACGAGGAGCTCTTAGAGGCAGTCAAAATTTAATAGATGCACTCAACGAGACAATAAAATAAAAAGGCAAATCCTAGAAGTTAAGTAGCAATCCTTTTTTGAAGAAAAGAGAAGCTAAGCTCGCATGTAAGAAATTAGAGGTTATTAATCTATACTATAATGAGCAATTAAAACCTCGTCAAGTGGCTAAGAAATTGAGGATGGATGTGGATGTTGTATATAAGACTATCGAAAAGTTTAAGTACGAGGTCAAGCATAAGATTCTTGATCCTGAATCACAAAAGAAAGTGGGTAGAAAAGGGGTTTGTGGGAACTAGCTCTTGCTTGATTCTATCCAGGCCTACCTAGAACAGAACGGAATTTACGAAGTTACAGGATAGAAGCTTCATAATTATTTATTAAACCTGGCTCAAACAAGCCAGAGTGTAAGCTACTTAAGGTGCCTTGCGTTACCACTCTTCAAAAGATTCTGTGAGATAAGTTCCATCTAAGATATGGGAAAACTCAGGCTGCTAATACAAAGTATAGAGACTCGAACTTCAATGAGAAGAGGCTCTGGATTAGCAGGTTGTTGGCTCAGTTCTTATATGAGGATGCAGTTATCATTTTAGTTGATGAGAGCAACTTCCGATCGGACTCGATGCCCTCAAAGTAATGGAGCTTCAACATTAAAGATATGCATCGAGATTCTGCAAAATTACAGAAGCGATAAAAAAGGTTGCAAAATGATAGCATGATCCTCGCTAGCGATGACAAACTTTTGTATGGACAAATGCTCCTCAAAATGGATCAATGTTCTGATTCTTCAACTTCAAAATTCTCAGAGAGCTTCCATCTGGAAAAAATTGAAAATGTTGGGGAATAATTAGAGAAGGTTTCAAATTCATTTGACTTATGGTTTTCTAAATATTGTAATTAAAAGGTTGGAAATATTAAAAGTGGAAAATTCGGTGTGGCTAAGTCAATTTTGTAAGCAATTAGCAATTTTGCAATGAAATGCTTTATAGGACCTAAGGTAGGATAGGGGTTTAAGAAATATCCTAGACGCCAAAGAATCTTGTCAGCACTCCAATCTAAATTCATGGAGCGAAAGTTCTAAGGGGGTCATAGTAGTCATCGAAAACCAGTAATTATAGTTAGAAAACCATTGAAAATACTAAGGTAATTATTAATTCATAATACTTTTAGGGAAATCCATAACTGAAACCATAAAAAAAGCAACTTCAGACCCCTTCAATGAAAACTCGGCTTGCATTTACAAAGGACCTCTCCCCGATATTAGAGGTCCTTGAGACCTCCAACTAGAAATTCAGCTTGACTAAAACTTTTCATAGTTTCCGCATAAATAGTTCAGTGAAATCAGTGGGTCTGAAGACAATTCAGCTTCAAAAGTGACGAGTGGTTTTACTCCTATTCTCGATAAAATATCAAAACTAAAACTGGAATCTTCGAGGAAGAAGTCTGTTGACCTAGGTGCCGAAACCAAGTTGGAAAGTCGGTTTGCGGTCACTCCTAGGAAATTAAAACTCTCAAGTAGCTTCCACAAAGACTCATCGAACCCTGGGTCAGAGCAGGGAAACTTGCAGAGTGAAAGGGGCTCTTACTAAAAGCTTTGGCCCCAGCTATTTATAGACCCTCACTTGAAAGCATTAAGGAATACTAGAGTGAGATGAAGCAGAACCTGGGACACTATGGGATGAAAGTGAGAGAGTTGTCAATTAAGAAAAGCTCAGCTAAGAGATTGCAATTCTCAATGTCTTATATTGCTGCGATTTCCTAGGATAGAATTATCTCCAGTCAAGTGATAGAAGGAGCTTTTTACTCAGTTCTCTTTGAAAACTTTATCTACCATACCTTACGCAGTGTAAGAACTGACAAAGAACTACACTCTAAGAAAGTGGTCCTGCTGATGGACAACGCAGTCATTCATAAATATTCAGAGATGTTAGCCACAGCCGGAAAGTTTAAAGTGAATGTGCTCTTCAACGCCGAATACTCGCCTTGGCTCAATCCAATTGAGCAGTTATTCTCCTTTACAAAGAAGGAGATGAAGATGGACACTATTCAGAACAAGTAAGTTTTAATGGGCTTTACACTTTTAGGCACAATTGGTGAAGAGGGTTGCAGAAATCGTTCAGAATTTAAGAAAAGAAGGCATCCAGGAGATGTGGGCATTCAGTATTAAGAAGTGGATTCACACTCTTCGGTTCGGTTTTGTGTGATTATGTTTGTTTCATAGCTGAAGTAGTGTATAAAACCTGTTTCCCTTTACAATTTCCCCTGTCATGTCAGTTTTAAATTCATCGCATATTATTATAATTAATAACACTATTTATATTTTACTTAAAAATGTCCTAATTCACTCTTTACAACACTCGATTCTAAAATACTGCTTCTATTTCACATTTGCTCTCTTATAATGGCCACTTCCTTCGCGATTCTTCTTAGTTGCATTTGTCTTTATATTATCGCAATCATGCATGAATGCCATATTTCGGCAAAACTTCCAAATTTTAATGGAGTTACCCTACTTTCAAGCCCCTTTTCGGTAAATGAGAGAGGTTTTTATGAAAAAGTCCCTATTTTGCTCTAAACTACGTAAGTCTCTAAAATCGCTAATTTGGCAAATCTCCCAACTTCCCTAATTATACAGACCCCTAAATTTGAGATGTATCAATTTGTACAAATACATGTATGATTTTGACCAGTCCCCTAAATTTTTGATTAACTACTAATAAAAAAATGACACATGGCAACAAACACACAGGGGTTTTGAAATTGAGGGGATTTGGGGTTTACTCATTTTTCCATTGGTCTAATTATATTATTTATTTATTTTTAATTTTATTTTCACAATTTCCTGATTCAATTCTATTTTAGCAATATTTCAAACAATACCATTGAGAATTTTTATCTTTACAGTTGAATATATGGATCTTCAACTACTCTATTTAGAATTTAATATTTTTATATAAAATATTCTATTTAAAAAAGAATAAGGAGAGAATTTTATAATTATTATTTTATTTGAACAATGCAAATTAAAATAAAATAATTATCAAAAGAAACTTAAAATATTATAAAAAGTCTATATTTTATTATAATTTTTATTTATTATATTATATAAAAAACTATAAAGTGTATAATTAAAATAAACAGTTTTAAAAATAAATTTCATTTTTGAGTGGATCCTATGCTTTATAATTTGAATAATTAAATAAATTATAGATATTGAATAATATTGATAAAACAAAGCAACTTTTCTAATGCTTAAGGATATAACAAATACAATGTTTTTATAAATATTTTGATTATCTTAAAAATTCCCCTAAAAATCAAAAAGTGTGTTCATTTGAAAATAATAGAGGGAACATTAATGATAAAACAATTGAAACTGAATATTAAATGAATTTAACAGATGGGTTTATAATTAAATAAATGCTATTTTTATTTTATTCCATTTTTTGATTTTTAAAATTTGGCCCCGGAGCCGAACCTTTCCCCGGCAAAACTCAACTTGCAATTTATATTTCCCAAAAACTCCCGAAATATCAATTCTGGTCATTTTGACCTCGCTGAACACGAATATAAAATCAGAATTGATTTATCTTCAAATCGCGCAGAGATACAGGCATTTGAAGTTTTATTATAAGAACTGATGAGTGAGTGTGTTAAATATCGATTTTTAGGGTTTTCAAGCAGTGGGAGAGGGTCACGGAAATTCATGAGATGACCTGGAATTAAGCAAATCCACTAAATTTGGGCTCCTGATCAAGAGTGTGACACTGGAGTACCAGATATATAGTCATTTTCAAAAGTTATAGGGGGTCAATTTGTCCATTTTTTGATTTTTAAAATTTGGCCCAGGAGCCGAACCTTTCCCCGGCAAAACTCAACTTGCAATTTATATTTCCCAAAAACTCCCGAAAATATCAATTCTTGTCATTTTGACCTCGCTGAACACGAATATAAAATCAGAATTGATTTATCTCAATCGCGCAGAGATACAGGCATTTGAAGTTTCATAATAAGAACTGATGAGTGAGTGTGTTAAATATCGATTTTTAGGGTTTTCAAGGCAGTGGGAGAGGGTCACGGAAATTCATGAGATGACCTGGAATTAAGCAAATCCACTAAATTTGGGCTCCTGATCAAGAGTGTGACACTGGAGTACCAGATATATAGTCATTTTCAAAAGTTATAGGGGGTCAATTTGTCCATTTTTTGATTTTTAAAATTTGGCCCAGGAGCCGAACCTTTCCCCGGCAAAACTCAACTTGCAATTTATATTTCCCAAAAACTCCCGAAAATATCAATTCTGGTCATTTTGACCTCGCTGAACACGAATATAAAATCAGAATTTATTTATCTTCAAATCGTGCAGAGATACAGGCATTTTAAGTTTTATTATAAGAACTGATGAGTGAGTGTGTTAAATATCGATTTTTAGGGTTTTCGAGGCAGTGGGAGAGGGTCACGGAAATTCTTGAGATGACCTGGAATTAAGCAAATCCACTTAATTTGGGCTCCTGATCAAGAGTGTGACACTGGAACACCAAATATATAGTCATTTTCAAAAGTTATAGGGGGTCAATTTGTCCATTTTTTGATTTTTATAATTTGGCCCAGGAGGCAACCTTTCCCCGGCAAAACTTAACTTGCAATTTATATTTCCCAACAACTCCTGAAAATATCAATTTTGGTCATTTTGACCTTGCTGAACACGAATATAAAATCAGAATTTATTTTTCTTCAAATCGCGCAGAGATACAGGCATTTGAAGTTTTATTATAAGAACTGATGAGTGAGTGTGTTAAACATCGATTTTTAGGGTTTTCAAGGCAGCGGGAGAGGGTCACGGAAATTCATGAGATGACCTGGAATTAAGCAAATCCACTAAATTTGGGCTCCTGATCAAGAGTGTGACACTGGAACACCAAATATATAGTCATTTTCAAAAGTTATAGGGGGGTCAATTTGTCCATTTTTTGATTTTTAAAATTTGGCCCAGGAGCCGAACCTTTCCCCGGCAAAACTCAACTTGCAATTTATATTTCCCAAAAACTCCCGAAAATATCAATTCTGGTCATTTTGACCTCGCTGAACACGAATATAAAATCAGAATTGATTTATCTTCAAAATCGCGCAGAGATACAGGCATTTGAAGTTTCATAATAAGAACTGATGAGTGAGTGTGTTAAATATCGATTTTTAGGGTTTTCAAGGCAGTGGGAGAGGGTCACGGAAATTCATGAGATGACCTGGAATTAAGCAAATCCACTAAATTTGGGCTCCTGATCAAGAGTGTGACACTGGAACACCAAATATATAGTCATTTTCAAAAGTTATAGGGGGGTCAATTTGTCCATTTTTTGATTTTTAAAATTTGGCCCAGGAGCCGAACCTTTCCCCGGCAAAACTCAACTTGCAATTTATATTTCCCAAAAACTCCCGAAAATATCAATTCTGGTCATTTTGACCTCGCTGAACACGAATATAAAATCAGAATTAATTTATCTTCAAAACGCGCAAAGATACAGGCATTTTAAGTTTTATTATAAGAACTGATGAGTGAGTGTGTTAAACATCGATTTTTAGGGTTTTCAAGGCAGCGGGAGAGGGTCACGGAAATTCATGAGATGACCTGGAATTAAGCAAATCCACTAAATTTGGGCTCCTGATCAAGAGTGTGACACTGGAACACCAAATATATAGTCATTTTCAAAAGTTATAGGGGGGTCAATTTGTCCATTTTTTGATTTTTAAAATTTGGCCCAGGAGCCGAACCTTTCCCCGGCAAAACTCAACTTGCAATTTATATTTCCCAAAAACTCCCGAAAATATCAATTCTGGTCATTTAGACCTCGCTGAACACGAATATAAAATCAGAATTTATTTATCTTCAAATCGCGCAGAGATACAGGCATTTTAAGTTTATTATAAGAACTGATGCGTGAGTGTGTTAAATATCGATTTTTAGGGTTTTCAAGGCAGTGGGAGAGGGTCACGGAAATTCATGAGATGACCTGGAATTAAGCAAATCCACTAAATTTGGGCTCCTGATCAAGTGTGTGACACCGGAACACCAGATATATAGTCATTTTCAAAAGTTATAGGGGGGTCAATTTGTCCATTTTTTGATTTTTAAAATTTGGCCAGGAGCTGAACCTTTCCCCGGCAAAACTCAACTTGCAATTTATATTTCCCAAAAACTCCCGAGAATATCAATTCTGGTCATTTAGACTCGCTGAACACGAATATAAAATCAGTATTGATTTATCTTCATATCGCGCAGAGATACAGGCATTTGAAGTTTCATAATAAGAACTGATGAGTGAGTGTGTTAAATATCGATTTTTAGGGTTTTCAAGGCAGTGGGAGAGGATCACGGAAATTCATGAGATGACCTGGAATTAAGCAAATCCACTTAATTTGGGATCCTGATCAAGAGTGTGACACTGGAACACCAAATATATAGTCATTTTCAAAAGTTATAGGGGGGTCAATTTGTCCATTTTTTGATTTTTAAAATTTTGCCCAGGAGCCGAATCTTTCCTCGGCAAAACTCAACTTGCAATTTATATTTCCCAAAAACTCCCGAAGATATCAATTCTGGTCATTTTGACCTCGCTGAACACGAATATAAAATCAGAATTGATTTATCTTCAAATCGCGCAGAGATACAGGCATTTGAAGTTTCATAATAAGAACTGATGAGTGAGTGTGTTAAATATCGATTTTTAGGGTTTTCAAGGCAGTGGGAGAGGATCACGGAAATTCATGAGATGACCTGGAATTAAGCAAATCCACTTAATTTGGGATCCTGATCAAGAGTGTGACACTGGAACACCAAATATATAGTCATTTTCAAAAGTTATAGGGGTCAATTTGTCCATTTTTTGATTTTTAAAATTTGGCCCAGGAGCCGAACCTTTCCCCGGCAAAACTCAACTTGCAATTTATATTTCCCAACAACTCCCGAAAATATCAATTCTGGTCATTTTGACCTCGCTTAACACGAATATAAAATCAGAATTGATTTATCTTTATATCGCGCAGAGATACAGGCATTTGAAGTTTTATTATAAGAACTGATGAGTGAGTGTGTTAAATATCGATTTTTAGGGTTTTCAAGGCAGTGGGAGAGGGTCACGGAAATTCATGAGATGACCTGGAATTAAGCAAATCCACTTAATTTGGGCTCCTGATCAAGAGTGTGACACTGGAGCACCAGATATATAGTCATTTTCAAAAGTTATAGGGGGTCAATTTGTCCATTTTTTGATTTTTAAAATTTGGCCCAGGAGCCGAACCTTTCCCCGGCAAAATCAACTTGCAATTTATATTTCCCAAAAACTCCCGAGAATATCAATTCTGGTCATTTTGACCTCGCTGAACACGAATATAAAATCAGAATTGATTTATCTTCAAAGCGCAGAGATACAGGCATTTGAAGTTTCATAATAAGAACTGATGAGTGAGTGTGTTAAATATCGATTTTTAGGGTTTTCAAGGCAGTGGGAGAGGGTCACGGAAATTCATGAGATGACCTGGAATTAAGCAAATCCACTAATTTGGGCTCCTGATCAAGAGTGTGACACTGGAACACCAAATATATAGTCATTTTCAAAAGTTATAGGGGGGTCAATTTGTCCATTTTTTGATTTTTAAAATTTGGCCCATGAGCCGAACCTTTCCCCGGCAAAACTCAACTTGCAATTTATATTTCCCAACAACTCCCGAAAATATCAATTCTTGTCATTTAGACCTCGCTGAACACGAATATAAAATCAGAATTTATTTATCTTAAAATCGCGCAGAGATACAGGCATTTGAAGTTTCATAATAAGAACTGATGAGTGAGTGTGTTAAATATCGATTTTTAGGGTTTTCAAGGCAGTGGGAGAGGGTCACGGAAATTCATGAGATGACCTGGAATTAAGCAAATCCACTTATTTTGGGCTCCTGATCATGAGTGTGACACTGGAACACCAAATATATAGTCATTTTCAAAAGTTATAGGGGGGTCAATTTGTCCATTTTTTGATTTTTAAAATTTGGCCCAGGAGCCGAACCTTTCCCCGGCAAAACTCAACTTGCAATTTATATTTCCCAACAACTCCCGAAAATATCAATTCTTGTCATTTAGACTCGCTGAACACGAATATAAAATCAGTATTGATTTATCTTCATATCGCGCAGAGATACAGGCATTTGAAGTTTTATTATAAGAACTGATGAGTGAGTGTGTTAAATATCGATTTTTAGGGTTTTCAAGGCAGTGGGAGAGGGTCACGGAAATTCATGAGATGACCTGGAATTAAGCAAATCCACTTAATTTGGGCTCCTGATCAAGAGTGTGACACTGGAATACCAAATATATAGTCATTTTCAAAAGTTATAGGGGTGTCAATTTGTCCATTTTTTGATTTTTAAAATTTGGCCCAGGAGCCGAACCTTTCCCCGGCAAAACTCAACTTGCAATTTATATTTCCCAACAACTCCCGAAAATATCAATTCTTGTCATTTTGACCTCGCTGAACACGAATATAAAATCAGAATTGATTTATCTTCAAATCGCGCAGAGATACAGGCATTTGAAGTTTCATAATAAGAACTGATGAGTGAGTGTGTTAAATATCGATTTTTAGGGTTTTCAAGGCAGTGGGAGAGGGTCACGGAAATTCATGAGATGACCTGGAATTAAGCAAATCCACTTAATTTGGGCTCCTGATCAAGAGTGTGACACTGGAACACCAAATATATAGTCATTTTCAAAAGTTATAGGGGGGTCAATTTGTCCATTTTTTGATTTTTAAAATTGGCCCAGGAGCCGAACCTTCCCCGGCAAAACTCAACTTGCAATTTATATTTCCCAAAAACTCCCGAAGATATCAATTCTGGTCATTTTGACCTCGCTGAACACGAATCTAAAATTAGAATTGATTTATCTTCAAATCGCGCAGAGATACAGGCATTTGAAGTTTCATAATAAGAACTGATGAGTGAGTGTGTTAAATATCGATTTTTAGGGTTTTCAAGGCAGTGGGAGAGGGTCACGGAAATTCATGAGATGACCTGGAATTAGCAAATCCACTTAATTTGGGCTCCTGATCAAGAGTGTGACACTGGAGCACCAGATATATAGTCATTTTCAAAAGTTATAGGGGGTCAATTTGTCCATTTTTTGATTTTTAAAATTTGGCCCAGGAGCCGAACCTTTCCCCGGCAAAACTCAACTTGCAATTTATATTTCCCAAAAACTCCCGAAATATCAATTCTGGTCATTTTGACCTCGCTGAACACGAATATAAAATCAGAATTGATTTATCTTCAAATCGCGCAGAGATACAGGCATTTGAAGTTTTATTATAAGAACTGATGAGTGAGTGTGTTAAATATCGATTTTTAGGGTTTTCAAGGCAGTGGGAGAGGGTCACGGAAATTCATGAGATGACCTGGAATTAAGCAAATCCACTAATTTGGGCTCCTGATCAAGAGTGTGACACTGGAACACCAAATATATAGTCATTTTCAAAAGTTATAGGGGGGTCAATTTGTCCATTTTTTGATTTTTTAAATTGGCCCTGGAGCCGAACCTTCCCCGGCAAAACTCAACTTGCAATTTATATTTCCCAAAAACTCCCGAAGATATCAATTCTGGTCATTTAGACCTCGCTGAACACGAATCTAAAATCAGAATTGATTCATCTTCAAATCGCGCAGAGATACAGGCATTTGAAGTTTCATAATAAGAACTGATGAGTGAGTGTGTTAAATATCGATTTTTAGGGTTTTCAAGGCAGTGGGAGAGGATCACGGAAATTCATGAGATGACCTGGAATTAAGCAAATCCACTTAATTTGGGATCCTGATCAAGAGTGTGACACTGGAACACCAAATATATAGTCATTTTCAAAAGTTATAGGGGGGTCAATTTGTCCATTTTTTTTTGATTTTTAAAATTTGGCCCAGGAGCCGAACCTTTCCCCGGCAAAACTCAAATTGCAATTTATATTTCCCAACAACTCCCGAAAATATCAATTCTTGTCAATTAGACCTCGCTGAACACGAATATAAAATCAGAATTGATTTATCTTCAAATCGCGCAGAGATACAGGCATTTGAAGTTTCAAAATAAGAACTGATGAGTGAGTGTGTTAAACATCGATTTTTAGGGTTTTCAAGGCAGCGGGAGAGGGTCACGGAAATTCATGAGATGACCTGGAATTAAGCAAACCCACTAATTTTGGGCTCCTGAACATGAGTGTGACACTGGAACACCAAATATATAGTCATTTTCAAAAGTTATAGGGGGGGTCAATTTGTCCATTTTTTGATTTTTATAATTTGGCCCAGGAGGCGAACCTTTCCCCGGCAAAACTCAACTTGCAATTTATATTTCCCAACAACTCCTGAAAATATCAATTTTGGTCATTTAGACCTCGCTGAACACGAATATAAAATCAGAATTTATTTATCTTCAAAGCGCGCAAAGATACAGCCATTTGAAGCTTAATAATAAGAACTGATGAGTGAGTGTGTTAAACATCGATTTTTAGGGTTTTCATGGCAGCGGGAGAGGGTCACGGAAATTCATGAGGTGACCTGGAATTAAGCAAATCCACTAAATTTGGGCTCCTGATCAATAGTGTAACACCGGAACACCAGATATATAGTCATTTTCAAAAGTTATTGGGTGGTCAATTTGTCCATTTTTTGATTTTTTAAATTTGGCCCAGGAGCCGAACCTTTCCCCGGCAAAACTCAACTTGCAATTTTTATTTCCCAAAAACTCCTTAAAATATCAATTCTGGTCATTTAGACCTCGCTGAACACGAATATAAAATCAGAATTTTTTTCTCTTCATAACGCGCAGAGATACAGGCATTTGAAGTTTCATAATAAGAACTGATGAGTGAGTGTGTTAAATATCGATTTTTAGGGTTTTCAAGGCAGTGGGAGAGGATCACGGAAATTCATGAGATGACCTGGAATTAAGCAAATCCACTTAATTTGGGATCCTGATCAAGAGTGTGACACTGGAACACCAAATATATAGTCATTTTCAAAAGTTATAGGGGGGTCAATTTGTCCATTTTTTGATTTTTACAATTTGGCCCAGGAGCCGAACCTTTCCCCGGCAAAACTCAACTTGCAATTTATATTTCCCAATATCTCCTGAAAATATCAATTCTGGTCATTTTGATCTCGCTGAACACGAATATAAAATCAGAATTAATTTATCTTAAAAGCGCGCAGAGAGATACAGGCATTTGAAGTTTCATAATAAGAACTGATGAGTGAGTGTGTTAAATATCGATTTTTAGGGTTTTCAAGGCAGTGGGAGAGGATCACGGAAATTCATGAGATGACCTGGAATTAAGCAAATCCACTTAATTTGGGATCCTGATCAAGAGTGTGACACTGGAACACCAAATATATAGTCATTTTCAAAAGTTATAGGGGGGTCAATTTGTCCATTTTTTGATTTTTAAAATTTGGCCAGGAGCCGAACTTTTCCCCGGCAAAACTCAACTTGCAATTTATATTTCCCAAATTCTCCCGAAAGTTTCTATTCTGGTCATTTTGACCTCGATGAACACGAATATAAAATCATAATTAATTTATATCTTATATTTATATTTAATTTTAATTGACAATTTATTTATGGGTAAATTTTTTATAAAAAATCTAAAAATTGATAGTTTCTAAATTTAATCTTTGAATAATATTTTACTAAAATATTATTTGTAAAAAGTGTCATTATAAAATTCAATTATCAATAGTACTAATTATTAAGTATAATAGCATATTACCGTACCTGTATAAACATTTGTTTGATAAGGTAAAAATTTTAGAATTGAAAAGAAGATAAATATTCAAATACATTCTCTATTTTTTGAATTTATATAAGAAAATATACTTCTGCTATAAAGTAAAACAAACCTTCAAAACCTTCTTGAAGTGATGTTATTATCCTGGTATGAGTTGTTTAGTTTCATAAAATATTATCTTTAACAAGGATTAGGGAACTTTTCCAAGGGTATAATATTACTTATATTGAATGAAGCTTCTTGGTCTGCATTATGAATGAGTTAACTCTGCTACTTTATCAAGGTTTGCTCATTCCAAATAGTCCACTTCATGCTCCTTCTTGTACCCTTGATAATACCTAGCTTAGTTCAAGCCTACAGTGACTAAATGTCCTAGGACTAACCTATCTACTACACATATAATGGTGAAATTCCCTTCTTCCCTTGGTTTGTCTTAATTAATTCTTATTATTTTGATTAAGTTAATTAAGAATTCTTAATATATTTTTTGACTTTTCCAATGATCATGTTTAGCTTAGATGACCATCTATTTTTAAATCTCACTAGCTTCATCTTAAGAGAGTGGTCGGCCAAACTATGCTTTGCAGATTGGAAACTTCTTGGAAGATGAGGAAATTTATGAGAAAAAATATAATGCAAACAAATACTTTTCTCATAAACTTTGTGTATAAAGAGCGCCTTTTTTAAATTAAGATTGAATTAAGCGCTTATTAAGACTATTTAATAATTATTTAAGTTTTAATTAAGAATTTTTGCCGCCACATTAATTTACAAAACCTTTACATCATGCTAAGCCTAGAAGAAAATAAGCTTTCCTAAGACTCCATCAAAGACATTGAGTCCTTAAAAGTGTAACAGATTGATACTCTTATTGATCAAAAGTCAGGATACCATCAAGTGGACACCCCAGCATTTTAAATTGACTCGTAAGAGAATAGAGTCGATATACTTAACAGCAAGCGGAGAGGCCGCAAGTCTATCTATGAGGGGGCCGAGCACCCTGAACTTATAGATAGAGCAAAACTAATCCTTCCCATGACAAATTATGACATCGATTAGTTGCTCGAACTAGAAGAGTTCAAAATTTTAAGGAACTCAGAGGACCTGCCAAGGTTCATAAGAAAGTTCATATTAAATAAGACGTCCAAGAACCACTCTAAATCAATGAAAGCAAAGTCTCTAAAGGGCTTTGATAGTCCCCATAGAGTTGCAATAGACTACAGCCAAATGGGTCACCATGTTCCTAAGAATTAACAAGGCTCGAAGGATGTACTCAATGCTTAGTCCTCTCTTACTCCACAGGCAAACTATGGTGCTAAAATTTAATCTGAAATCACTTCAAATTACCTCAGGTAATATATGATCCTTAAGCCATAGGAGCGATATGAATTCCTGGAAAAGATATGTGAAAGGAACAGCCAGAGTCTGCTAGAATTTTTGATTAACTTGAAAACTACTTGTTCCTCCAATTTTTATGACGGTATGTTCGGACTTATCCATGAGCTAAACCTAAGCTCCAAAGTGGATCTTCAAATAAAGACTCGTCTCTTTGTGTAATCCCTTTTATACTACAGAAATGAAATAATTAAGATAGAAGAAGATCTATTAAAGAATTCCATGACTCTTCTTGCATAAAGGCCGAATTCTGAGTAGACCCTAGGCTTGGCCAACTACATTTTCATTAATGAGGTTGAAGAGTTTTCCAAGCTACAAGAAGAGTTAGTCTTATTAGACAGTAAAAACATTGGAATAATACCACTTATGGGTGGAACTTTTGCGCAATTCAAAATTGATCCTCAGGTAATTAGACTACTCCCAAATACCCTGCAGTGTTTGAACAAGCCGTTCATTCAAATACTGAAGCAAGATCATGGGTTGCGTTTGATAAGAGAGATACCAATCAATGTAGTTGGAAATTTTCTCTAAATATGTGCACTAAGTTAGTCAAAAAACTATCATGACTTTGATAAAATGATAAGCCATATCAGCGATCTTTTCATTAAAAAATGGGACTATCTTGACTAAACTGATTTCTCATTGCTAATTGCTTAATTTTCAGTAGAGCTCAAGGAAAGGAATCAAAACTGGATTGGGAGGCACCAAGAAATAATGAAAGTAGTGGAATAGATTGCCTTTATACAGCTTGAAAAGGGTATTAAGAGTCGGCTCGACATAATTGCTGATCTTATAAGTGGCAACAGCAGCTCTTTGCACATACTCTTGAAGAACCCCAAGAAGATTGACGACTTGACCGGATAGCAATTCTATAAAATGGTTGGGAAATTTAAGAAGATGAACAAAAACAATGATTAAGTCTATCAGTATTGTTGTCACTTATAAGAAAATTAGACTTCGAAGTAACAATAACTTCAAAGATTAGAAGATATTTTAGGATTTTAGTTTTTAGCTCTGTAAAAATTTTGCATAAACTTCGCCTTGTGGGGCTGTAGGCCGTATTAGTTCCTTAACTTCGGGATTGGGAATGGAAAGACCCTATTGTGCGCTTCTATTGCAGTCCTCTTAACTCTTGAAAGATAAAAGAGTACAATAATTCTTGGGAAAAATGACTACCTAGTATTGCGGGATGAAAAGTGATTTTAATCAATCATTAAAAAAAGTGTCTTAAATACAAACTATAATTAGTTTGAAGCAAAGCTAGGAGTTTACTACATGACTCATAAGTATTTCGAAGCTCTATAAGATGATGAAAGTTACTAATAGTTAATAAGCTTCTCCTCCATAGTTATCGACGAGTATGATTGGTTAATGTTTGAAGGCAGTCCCTAATAAATGATTCAATCGATATCGTAGCTAAAGTAAGCAAGTCTAGTTATAGGTTTGAGTGGATCTACCCTATCTCAGAAAGAGGAAACATGCCTCGAGACTGCATTTGAGATTAAGGAAGTTAAGTTCCCCTCGTTAAGTTCACTCAAAAGCGATAGAAAAATTCACATATAGGACATGCTATTTGCATAATCCTAACAAGAGTACTGCAAGCATCTTTACGAGGTATGCATGAAACAGACATTACTATCCCCAGTGATAATAGTTGCTTCATCCTCTTACGCTCTCACAGAGTCATACTTCAGGAAATTCAAGGAGCTTCAGTTTTTTAGTATGAAAGGAATTAAAGGGTCTAAAGCAGATGCCTATTTGGAAGAGAAGTTTAATATTAAAAACAACAATAAAAGGTATGGGGTGTTCTTTATAACGGAGCTTTAAGGAAGAGGGACGGATTTCCACTCGTCTCGGGAAATTGAGGACAATTGTGGCTTGTACCTTATTATCTGCGATATCTTTTCCAAAACATCCACCCAACAAATTATCGGAAGAGTTGGGAGACTTGAAAATAAGGGGTAATGGAGGCACATTCTCTGGATAAATGGTTGTCAAGATACCGTGGAACAGGCAATCTAATTCCGGTAAGAGTTCCTAGAGAATGAAACGCATATTAGATTCTCTAAACTTCAGACTATACTTTCCCAGAAGTATGGATTGGCTGGAAAGCTGCAATCAACTTAACAAAACAGTCCAGAAAATGAGAATCAATCAGAGTAGCTTGAAGAGCCCCAGAGAGAAATAAGCGCCTTTGAGGATGAATTCGATAACGAGAAGACACCCCTCATTGAGGAGAGAAATCAATAGGAGAGCAATCAGAAAAATGCACCAAGCCCAAAAAATGCAAATTAAATTCAATGCTCTATGCTTAAAACTCAACAAAGCTCTGGTGATATTGAAGAAGTTAAGATAATTAAACAGCAACCCATAATTGGTTCTCCAATCTCTGCAAAATCTTAAGGTAGTTAAAAACAAAGTTCAAATGACGAAGTTGAAGCTCATAAAGTCTTGACAGTAAAAACTTAAATACCTGACAGTAAAAGAGGGAATAAGGAGAAAGAGAAAAACCTAAATAGAGATAAGAGAAATGCTTAAGAACTGATAAAGGATCAGCTACTAAAGGAAAGAGAATTGAAAACAACCTTCCCAAGAAAGATCAATCTAGTCATTCTTTAAAACCTACTTAATAATTAACCACTAACCTTCTTGCCAAGAGAGTCACAAGAAATTCTGTAAGGCTTATGATATACAAGACGAGATGCAAACATTAGAATATATTTGAATGGCTTAAAAAGGGTAAATATTTTATGTTTGATTTAAAGTTAATTATTCAATAAGACTTCCACCCACTTTTTTCTCATCAATTTTTCATTACAAATTATTATTCATATCGTTGAAGGGGGGGCTTGCATCATCGGATTGCCATCCTCATTTATAATGCCAGCTTAATGCAAGTTCATAACGAGAGTCTTGTAATCGTTGAGCTCTTCGAGCTAATCTTGTAATTATCCCAATTCTTGTCGCACTCTTTTATTCTGCTGTAAATACTTCTGTTTACTTTAATTCAACTACACTTCTTCATTCTTGACCTCTTCAATGTCTTTTTATCGTCTTTTTCTTTATGAAGAAGGCTTGAGCAGAAATGCAGATCTTCCCTTTTAAGCTAAGTAAATGTATTAAAATGCCTAATCTTACTACTATAATTGAGCGAATTATTTAGTGCTTGGACGAACTCTGGCCTCATTCCCACAATCATATTTTGAGATTTATTCAGGCGATCTCTTCTGCCTTCTTTTGCCTTTTAAACCATAAGAGATGTCCCTTAGGGATCAATAGTCATTATAACATCGCAAATCCACTGCTTGTCCAAGTGCAACCAATCGCACTGATCCGGTAGGAACGTCAGGGCTTGCATATTTTGCTAGGCAAACTCAATAAAATTGTCTGCCGTCAGACCTTCAATTTATGGTATGGCAGTTATTATTGTTTCGTTTCTTTTGAGGTACTATAAATTTTAAGCAGTAGTATTTTACATTTTTCTCTCCATTTATGATGGCCTTAAGAAAATAGACATTCGTACAGGTCAATTTTGGAAGGTAGGCATTGCACTCTTAGGTAAGAAACTCGTATAATTCCTTTTTACTTCCAATCTTTTATCTGATTTGGTTAACATTAACTTCTGTCAAATCTACTCTGCGTTCCATACTCAAGTCAAGGTTGTCGTTTGTTTTAAATGATTATTTAAATTTAATTAGTTATCAATTATATATTAAATAACTAAAATCAAATAGGGAGTATTTGGTATTAAGAATAACTTTTGCGAAAACATAATTTTCTATAGAGTATTTACTTCCTGCTAAACTTTTATATCCACAAACATAGATGAATCAAATAAGAAACTTAAAAACGAAAATCACTGACTTCTTTTCTAGGAAGTATAAATATAAAGAAGATGAAAAAGAGATGGAGGAGTCATCGCCAGATGAAGATGAGAATGAATTTAGAAATAAATTTGAAGCTCAAGTATACCTAACCTCAAATTTACTTAGTTGCTCTACTATTGAAGGTTAATACATAACAATTATATAACTTACACAACAAGAAATTGATGAACTTGAAAAGAAAGTATCACAGGAAATCTTTAAATAGTAGCTACACTATTAAATTTAGGATCCTAGAAAACTTATAGATAAAAAATCCATTTCACAATAAAACTAGGATATCAATAAGTTTGAAAATAGAATGTAAACAGTGCTTAAAGCAATTGTTATAGTAAAATGATACAAAGGAACTAATTTCAATCTAGAAATGTAACTTATCAACAATTATAATCAACGAGAAAGCTTAAATTAACGCATGAGGGATACTTTAGATAATCAGGTTGCATCTTTGATTGGTAGTCTGCAGGTCAGTTGTGACCCTAAAAGATCTGACTTAATACTTTAAGAACTATAAAAGTAAAATAAATAGTAAAAAACAGCATAGCTCTAAATTGAAATAGAGGGTTAACAATCTAATTAATAATCATAATGTTCCTCTTGTTACGCTTAGTAAAAGATTTAACTTAAGCTATACATAGTTGAAAAAGTTAAATCAATAACAAAATGAACACCAAAGTGAAGAGGAGGTAGCAAAGCCAAGGCCAAGGCTAAGAATAGGGCAGACAGTAATTAATGCTATCAAATTGTATATGGATGCAAATGAAAGTATTGAAAGCTGTAAGGACGTCCAAAATTTTGTCAAGCTAAATACTAACAAAACTGTGTCTATCTCGTTCATTAGAACCTACTTGAAAACTTACGCACAATATAGCTTCAGGAATTAATATTACTTGAGTCCAAGAGTAAATGCAGAAAATCAAAATTACAACGACAGATTGCTGCTTTCTTTTACATACAAAATCTCTTTGATGAAAAGACAATTATAAATATTGACGAAAGTCTCATTAGATATAGCATTAATAGGAAGAAAACATGGAAATAAAAAGCTTCCCTAAATCACAGTACAGAGTCTAAAAGATTTGGTTCTATTAGTATCTTAGCAGGTTTATCAAGCAAAAATATAGCCTATTATGTAATAAGTAAAGGAAAAACTACTAGCTAGACTGTTTATTATTTCATTCTACAAATAGTCCAGAAGCTTGAAAGCGAAAACTAAAACTGGCGTGCTTCTACAGTGCTAATGCTCGATAATGCATCATATCATAGGAGCGAATTTTTAATGAGGAAGTTTAGGTAGTTAAACATTCCTATTATGTTTTTAGGACCCTATCATTTTAAACTTGCTCCAGTGGAGAGGTTTTTTGCTATTGTAAAAAGATAAAACCTACTGGCATCCTTAAAAACTGATAAAACTTTGGAATCAATATAGATTGAAAAGAAAATAAATAGAAAAAGAGTAACTTTGTAATTGCTTACCTAAATTGGATAAAAAATATCGGAA
This sequence comes from Oxytricha trifallax, assembly GCA_000711775.1. Taxonomy (NCBI): domain Eukaryota; phylum Ciliophora; class Spirotrichea; order Sporadotrichida; family Oxytrichidae; genus Oxytricha; species Oxytricha trifallax. The sequence goes on along the minus strand of ARYC01000856.1, from coordinate 3,873 downwards.
GTAAATTGCTTATGGGCAGAGTCATGCTTTATAGATTCTGTCACCTAAGCCTTAAATGATATATGCTTTGAAGATGTTTGAACTCATTCAATAAAAATTTCATCTGAGGTTTAATTAAGCAGTAAAATAACTGAAAAATAACAAGGTATTTAAAATTTAGTAGTTAATAAAAAAATCTAGACTATCATTTGCACTCTTATGGTAAGTCTAATATAATATACTAACATTATTAAAATAGTATTTAAAATCTACTTAACCTATTGTATCCATCTTTAAGGGCTCATAAATTTTATAACCTTTATAAATTTATTACACGATAAACATAAATAAGTTCAAACACGGACTTCATTATATATTAAAGTTATAAGAAAAATTGTTTTCCTTAAAATTTTAACTATTATATTCTAAGACTAAACTTATTCTCTAAATATAATTATTAAAACAAATTTTCAATTAGCATATAAGCAAATTAACTCATAGCTTAATTTCTTACATTATTAAATCAACGACTTTAAATCATATTCTTTATTTCGGGAAAATAATTAAATATAAAAATGATACCCATAATTTGATTTTAATAAAGCAAATTATTAAGCCAAACAAAAATTTTTTAAACACAATTTTATAGTTTAGTGGAATCAAAATAAATATCTAAGAAAATTATCTAAAACGCAATAAAATTTGTAAGTTTAAAATTGTGTTTAATGCAATTTGATAATAACTAGTCTGATAATATTTAGAACTATTTAGCCTTTTTAATATAACATAACTTTATTTAAATTTTATCATAAATTCATTCAAAACACCCCTTTATTCTAAGGTATATAATATATCAGCTTGGTTTATAAGCACTTAAAAACTTTTATAGTCTATCTCAAATTAATAATCAAAAGTTTTAAGAACATTATTTAAAAACCTTCATTACATATATTGCTCAAATACAAACCTAGTTGAAAATTATATGTGCGCTCATTATATGAGCGCTAATTATATGCGCTCATTTAATGAGCGCTAAATATGGAAAAAAATACTTCTATATTTATTTTAATATAATATAAATATTACAATGATTATTTTAAGTTTAGATAATTTAAGTTTAAAAAATATAAAACGTAAGTATATTGATTGTTAAAATACTCAATACATAATACTAACTAAACAGCTTATTTAATTTTTATTAGAATTTCATTAAATAAGTCTTTTGTTCTTTTATTGAAGTTAAAATAAATAAGCTGAATAGAAGATTATAGAAATATTTGATTTAAAAGTTCATCTTTATTTTCTTTTAGTATAATTTAAATTATTCTCATATAAACAATTTAAACTTTGCGTATAGGAATTAATCAGTCTGTATAAATAGGATAGTGCAATAAATATATTTGTTGTTATCCTATCAATAAAATAAAAAGAATAAAAATAGTGATTTATTTTTTATTGCCTACTAGAGAATTTATGAATTTTAAATCATAATTATTTGTAAGTAAATTAAAATTTCATCCTAAACTTTTTATTCATATTTATAAAACTTTTTTATTTTATCCTAAATCAAATTGCTACCTTTATCAGCTTACAAATTGTTTTATATTAAATTTTTTATCTTACAAACAATTAAAAACCACTTTTGCTTATAAGAAATAAAATTCATAAATAAAATCTTTAGAGCTATTATTATTTGAGAAAAAGTTTAATATCTAAAACTATAACTCGTTTAATACAAAATAAATATCCGATTGTTTTAAAAGTTTAGAAATTAATAGTTTAAAATAATTGAACCATACAGTGTTTTTAAAAAGCTGTTTCGTATTTATTTATAATAGTAAAAATAAGAAAATCAATTAATTAGTTTTATAGCATACCAGCAGCATGAACATTTTTTCAAATTAAATTAGCCAAAATCGTTCTCCTTAATAAAGAGTTTATGGAAGACAAGTCCTAGTTTGTAGATATTGCCTTGATTATGATTAGACAATTACTGAGAAGACTACAAAAAACATGAGCCAGCATATCAAATCATCACACAAATAGTTATTGGAGTCTAAAGGGATTCTAGCAAACTTTAAAAGTTAGTAAATAAGAGACTACTATGTGAGCAACCAAATATCCTGCGATTCACATTTTCAAAATAAAAAAGTAATAACTTAATAAAACTAAAACTAAACTTCTCAATCACGATACAAAGAACTCAATAACACTAATGAAGATGACACTTTGATGTTTCAGCAAAAAATTGATTGACAGTGAATTTAAAACAGTTTTTAATGATAATAATGGTCCTAATGATGCTTAAATTTTGCCTAGAAACGATGAGTAAATTTAAGATTTGAATTAAAGAATTGCCTAGCTGGAAGATTAGATTCTATATAAAAACGAGCTAAACCACCACTTACTCAAGTTTTCATAGCTTATTGAGTCAAACAAAAGATCAAAAGATCACATTATTAGGTTCTTAAAATATCAAAATTTTAGCATGTAATAATTTCAAAGTCTAAAGAATTCCAGTAAATAACACATAAATACAATAGAATTTACAAGTGAAGCAATAGAAAAGGAATTAAATTCTATTTTTGACCAAGAAAAATTGAGCAAGATTGATAAGGAATACTTCAGTTTAGAATTAATCAATAAATCAATATAGTTTTTCCTTGAAATTGTTGCAAGATTCTAAAACTATTTTGAAAGATTGTTGGATGGAAATCAATTAAGTGTGGAATAAACTTTGTAGCAATGCGTCTTCATTAACACTGATTAGATGATGAAATAATTAAAAGACTCAGAAGAATTTAAAAAGAAAGTGGCAAATTAGTACATGGACTCAATGACAGATCTCGATATGATGAAAAGATTATGCAGCCAGTTGGAATTGAAATAATCTCCTATAGCCATTAATTGTGACGTGTTTAAGGACAATGTGTTGAGGACAATTGGAGAAACTCAGTAGTTTTTATTCAGAAAAAAGTTTGATGTTTTAGAGGTAGACTATCCATGGGCAATAAACTTTGAAACAAATACAGGCAGCAATTTTTTACCTTATGATACAGAAGGAACAAAAAAGCTATACTAGTTGGGGGTGGAAGACTTACAAGATAACGGATTTATATTTATGTGGACTGTTAGCCAGAAGTTCGTGGATGCAATAGCCTTTTTGCTCTTCAAAGGTTACAGGTAATTAAATTTTATATTTCTATAATTATTGTTATTAGGATCGTAGATCAGGTTGTGTGGGTTAAGAAAGGCATTAAAGCAGACCTAAAAAATAGACAAGGGTACTACCTCAGACACAGCAAGGAAATATGCTTAGTTGGTCTGAAAGGCAAGGAGCCAGAGGGGACTGTCCATTTCAAGGTTAGCGATATAATTGAGAGCGTTCCAGGTGGGAACTCAGAAAAGCCTGTAGAGATTAAGAAGATTATTGAAAGTATGGTACCTAATGGAATGTACTGTGAAATCTTTGGTAGGAAGAATAATTTAAGACATGGGTGGGTAACAATAGGTAATGAATTGAGCTGAAGATAAAATCTATATTAATTTATCCAAATAAAATTTCATTTCAATTCTAAAATTTTTACCTTATTAAATAGTTTCTGCACAAAAAATGACAGTTATCTTTCATTAAATTAAGCCATTTTTCTTAAATAATCTTCATATAATAATTCAAAATTTCAAATCTTGATGGTGACCATAATTTTCAATAATACAAGTATAGAATGAAGGAGAATCAAAATTATATTAAAATGGCTATTCTATCTTCATTTATTTCCAAAATAAGGATTTACTAATTAATAAGCTGGAATTCTGATAATGTTGGGAGGAATAAATTATTTAGTAATTTCTCACTCCCTTTTCTTGTAAATGCTTAAAAGAATAATATTCTTT